>BKZX01033449.1:0-34719 GCA_014362285.1 Fagus crenata
GTAAGTTAATGAAAAATAAATAAATAAAAATTGTTTTTGGAAAAGAAAAATAGTTTTTATTTAGTTATATATATTTTTTTATGAATATATGCTTTAAATTTTTAAATATTTATAAGACTAATGGATTATATATGACAAAAAAGTAATATTAAAGGGAAAAAAATCTTGAAAAAAAAAAAGGAAAAAAGAAATGAAACTATTTTTTTTTTTTTTTTAAATGAGGGGTTACATAAAATTGAACCCAACTTTAAAAAGTATTAATTAAACATAGAGGGGGAAATTTGGAAAACCCACCTCAGTGGCTAGCTACATGGTACAATAAGTCTCTTTCTCCTATTCAATTTTTTTTTTTTCATTTTTAAATTAAGTGTTTGAGATTGATTAACCATTCAAAAGAGGGATAAAAAATAGAGAAGATGAAAAGATGGAAAAAAATAATTAATAAATAACTGAATAGTATTATTTAAATAAAAATAGAGAAGGGATAATGAGTTTGTTGTAGGGTGTGTTGAAAAAGTGACTAGGTAAAGTTTTTGTTTTTTGGTTTCTCCACATGTGGGTGAAGTTTTATAGAGAGTCAGGAGATGATCTAATATGTATCAATTGCTTCTTTTTCTTTGGAGTCATAGCTCCCCTTGTTTTAAAAAAAAAAAAAAAAAAAAATTCTCATTATTTGTCTCCATGTATAAATAAATATTATCATATATTTGATATTTGTATCATAAGTATGACATTTTAATATCATACTCACACACAAAAATGAGAATATTGTAAAATTATCCTTAAAGGGCCACCTCTCAAAATTATTGAGCTTTCCTTAATAAAAAATTCTGGCTCTGCCACTGACATTTCTTTTCCTGAGGATGTGTACGAAATAAACCCTAGATAAATCATTGTCCCTTATCTGCTGCCCTCAATCACATTGCCACACCAATCTTTTATTTGTTAGTTTTGAAGAAGACATGAGTTGACAAGCATATGAAACCACATGAGCTGACAAGCAGATGAAATGAAACACCTCTCAATCTTATCGTACAAAATGTGAATTGGTCATGTACTTCAATTTGATAGGTAAATGTAGAATTTTGATCTCATTTATTATCTCTAGTTGGCATTGGGATGACAAGCATGGGAGATTAGCAAAAAAGAAAAGAAAAGACAAGCATGGGTAAGTTATTTCATATTACTTTTTCTTACCCAAAGCGCCTGTTCAAATTACTCCCCCCACCCCAACCTAATAAATCATTAAAATCACCGGAGGTTACAATTTATTACTAATTTTTACGGAGGATTGAAACTACATGAAAGACTCAAAGTATTACTATGGAGAATTTGCTCCAGTGCTTTACCAACTAAGAAATTATTGGCCCCCAAAATGGGTTCCCATGACACACACTGTCATTTATGTGGAGTAGCTTAGGAAACAAACATTCACCTATTCTTTGAATGCCCACTTTCTAGAGCTATTTGGTTTGGTTGTAGCTGGAGCCTAAGAGTAGACTGCCTTAACTTGAGCAGCAGCAAGGACATCCTAAAATTTACACTAGATCCCCTTCTTTACAATCTTAATAAGTTTTTTACTACTAAAAGACATTTTAATAAAATATCATATTAAAAATCTTACAATTATGACAATCTCCTAATACTAAAAGACTTCTTAAAGATTATAAAAAAAAAATTCATACGTTGTTTGAATTTCCTAAGTGATTTGATTTAATAACTGCCAAACATTTTTAAATAAAAATAGATAATAACAAATTTTCTGTGTTAAGAGTACTCTTTTAGTGAAAAGGTATTGAGTGGTGAACAATTACTTAAAATATCATTTAGTGAACAGACATACTCGTTGATAGAAGGAAGATAATTAGAACATGTTAAATTGAAGGTTCCTCATTCTTCCATAATCTGCTTACGTAACATCTAAACAATGGTAATCTGGTACAAGTTTTGTTCTTCAACTTCTTTTTCTTTTTTATTTATTTATTTTTCTAGGCCAAATTACAAATTACACCCTCTAAGTTTGGTCAAAATTCAATTCAGTCCTCTAAGTTTTGACCATTTCAATTCAGTCCTCTAAGTTTGGTTGCTTTTCAATCAAGTCTTTCCGTTATGTTGTTTTAAGTGACTGCCGTTTTCTTTTTTTTTTTTTTTTTTTTTTTTTTCACTATTTTCGAAATTAAAAAAAATACTAAAATTTCATTTCTGTGAAATAATTCTTAAAAAAAAAACCCAACAAAATAATTGTTCATCAATCCCCGTCGGATCAACAACTCAAGGATGGATTAGAACACAGCAAGAAATTAACAACATTGGTGTTTGGGGGACATGTAAATCCTGAAATTAATAGAATCCTCAAACAATATTAGAACACAGCAAGAAAAGATCTCAAAACATTTCCAGCATCAACACAGATCAAACCAAACAAAATCAAATCACCCTCAAATCCCTACACCAAAACACAAATCACCCAGACCAAAAACCAAAACCAAAACCAAATAGTCCCAAATCAAAAACCAAAAGAAAAAAAATAAAAATCTAACTCAACTCAGATCAAACCAAACCCATTTAAAAAAAAAAAAAATTGGATAGTTGATTCGGGTGAGAAAGAGGAAGAGGGAAGTTCGCGCAGCCGACGAAGCCGAGATCTCAGAGAGGAGCTTAGATCGGCAATTAGGTTCAGTGCCTGAGTTTTGGAGGCCATCCCGTGGCGGTCGGAGCGGCTCATTAGCGTTAGGCCTCTGCCGCGACAGAGCCGAGAACCCAGCTCACCGTAACCCACCGAGGGGAGAGGACCATTCCCGACCCTAGTTCGACGCCAGGGACACCGTCGTTGGGGGATCTGGACCTCCCTTACCGTGCGACCGCCGTGGCACCACAATCGGCTGCATCTTCGTGATGATCATCACCGTGTCTTTGAATCAGAGAGAGAGGAAAGAAATGTTTAAAAGAAAAAGAAGTTTTTCATTTTTTTTTTTCTCAGGGAAAGCATTTTTATTAATTTTATTAATTGTTTAATTAAAGAAATAAATTAAAAAAATATCAAAACAGTGTAATTTTTTAAACTTAACGGCAGCCACTTAACAGAACCTAACAGAGAGACTTAATTGAAATGGAAGCAAACTTAGAGGACTGAATTGAACTGGTTAAAACTTAGAGGACTGAATTGAATTTTGACCAAACTTAGAGGGTGTAATTTATAATTTGGCCATTTTTCTATTATAATCTATTTTTATTTTTGTGTTTTTGTACGTTTATATGACTGCAAGGGGATTTAAGAGGCAATTGAACTAAGGTAATCTTTTATTTTTGCTTGATTCTAATTTGTTTTCTGTTTTATCAATTAAAGATAATTATTTTTTCTCAATTATTATACACTATCTAATTCCTTTTATTTTTTTTGTTGTTGGTGCAATACCATCTATCTGTTACTATCAGTTTTATTTTTTTTTATGGAACATATTTTCCATAAAATAATTCTGAATATATATTTTGATCACATACACATTATGTGTTTATATAGAGTTTTTTCCGTGCGGGTTATATGTTGGTAATAATAATAATAATAGGGGTAGGAGTCTTCTTCTAGTCCACCCTATTTCACCTACCAAATATGGAGTAACATAATAAAGAAAATGGTAATATTATAATGTTATATCAGTAAATAGCATATGACACTCGTCTTATTATAAATAATATAAATGAGACGTATCTTACTAAAACCTCTCATAAAATTAAAGTAGTCCAATATATAAAATGATGGACCCCTCCATCCATTACCGATTAATTTTAGATGGGATAATTCATCTTTAATATATAATATTATATCACTAAAAATTTAAACATTGGAGTATTGGTCAAGGGGTTGTATAAAAAAAAAAAAAAATGGTGCTCTGTTTGTCGCAGTCGCAGTCACTGCCAACTCCCCCTCTCTCTTTCTTCACCTACTGTTTGGCCCGACACACCCCTCTTCAAACCGTCACACGCGCCAGAAAAAACGTGTAAAACATAAAAATCCCTTTTTAACTTTTTGATTTTCCAAAAAATCATTAATATTGAATATAGAAAAAAAAGGGGGGCCATCTTTCAGATCTACATCTAAAAAAGAAAAAAGATAAACATCTATCTACCGAGCCCCAGTTATAAATAAAGCTGAATTCCGCACCTTTCAACTCGCGCTGTTCTCTGCTCCAATATCTCAATCTCTTAAAGAACCAGTCTGTTAACTGAACCGGTTCATACTCCGAAAGGTATGCGAAACCTCCTTTCGTTGCTTCGACTCTTTCATTTCCCATGCAAAAATACACTCTCTTATTTACTTTTTCTCCCTTCATTTTCTCATTCTATTCCATTTCCTCTTTTTTAAAACAGCTGATCTAAACAACACAGCTTTTTTTCTTCTTTGTTTTTTGTTTTTTCACAAACTGAGATCTATTTGGTGAGTCAGTTTTACGCATGCAAACACAATCTTTGTTGTGTAACAACATATGATGCATGTGTTTGTTTCTTTGTTCTCAGTTTTTACATTTCTGGGTCGGATCTAGTTCTACTTTCTAGATCTACGATTGCTCATTGCTATTCACAATAGATCTGACCTGGACTCACTTTCTTACCTGCTTTTTGATATTAGATCTGGGTTCTATAACCTTAATTTCCAAGGATTTATTAAAAAAAAATAAATGGGATTATTTGCTTGATAAACAAACAAACAAACAAGTAATTATTTTTGTTTGATCCAACTCCTTTTGAGCCTCCAAATTCCATAGATCTGAAACGTATTGATTGATTAGTTTTCTTAAATATCATTTTTTAATAAGTTGAATTTTGAACCATATTGTTGAATTAATATTTATAAGTTTCACTTCAAGGACATATAATAAGCAAGTGGGACTGAATTTTTTTCTTTTTCTTTTTGTTCTTGATGTTATGATTTAGAAAAAATGGCATCACACATTGTTGGATACCCTCGGATGGGGCCGAAGAGAGAGCTGAAGTTTGCTTTGGAATCATTCTGGGATGGAAAGAGCAGTGCTGAGGATTTGCAAAAGGTGTCTGCTGATCTCAGGTCATCAATCTGGAAGCAGCAGGCGGAAGCTGGGATCAAGTACATTCCCAGCAACACTTTCTCATACTATGATCAGGTTCTCGACACTACCGCATTGCTCGGCGCTGTTCCACCACGATATGGTTGGAATGGGGGTGAGATTGGATTCGACACTTACTTCTCCATGGCCAGAGGAAATGCCTCTGTACCCGCCATGGAAATGACCAAGTGGTTCGACACCAACTAGTAAGTTCCGACTTTGCTTTTACATGCTGTGTTTGATTCATTTATTGCTGTTCTTGTTAAATGCATATTGAATTATTGTTAATGTGATGATACAGCCATTTCATTGTCCCTGAATTGGGACCTGATGTTAAGTTCTCTTACGCTTCTCACAAGGCCGTTACTGAGTACAAGGAGGCTAAGGGGGTATGTTTCTATTGTAATTCTCTTACTTCATTTTTATTATTAGTTAATCATATAGATATCTAAAATGGGTAATATTCTTTTCGTAATTATTTGGGATATTGGGTAACTGTAGAGGGTGAGGTTTTGGTTCAAGACCTATTGGGTGCGTGTGTAACTTTAGTGTAAATTTAGATTCATATTCTTTGGTAAATGTAGCCACATCAGTGAGGTTTTGTTTTGCAAATGTCAAACAAGTCCATGATGACTCAAATGACACTTCATCTTCTCACAAGTGTGGGTGGATGGTGAGGTTATGGATTCATTACCCATTGGGAGCATGTGTAGCTTACGAATAAAATGTTCATAATGGTTTGAAATTGACATGATATACATGTATAGAAACTAGCATTCAAAAACCTATCTATGCAAGCAGCATCATGATTGCTTCTTATCATTTATCCTCCTTGGATGGTAGGAGGCCTTGATCGATTACAAGTTTTTTCTTTCATTTTCTTGTACTGGTGTATTAACTTATTAAGATGTGTCGTATATTGATTTCACTTCTATGTGTTTCATGCAGCTTGGAATAGAGACTGTTCCAGTCCTTGTTGGCCCTGTGTCCTACTTGTTGCTGTCTAAACCTGCAAAGGGTGTCGAGAAGAACTTCTCTCTTCTCTCCCTTCTCGGCAAAATCCTTCCCATCTACAAGTAAGTTGTTTTCATCTTGCCATGTGTGTTATTTATTGGTTGCTGGATCTAAACTAATCTGAATTTTCTAATTCGCTGTTGTATCAATGAATACCTCTTCAGGGAAGTGGTCTCTGAGCTTAAAGCAGCTGGTGCTTCCTGGATTCAGTTTGATGAGCCCACCCTTATTTTGGATCTTGATTCTCACCAATTGAAAGCATTCACCGATGCCTACTCAGAGCTAGCATCATCTTTATCTGGATTGAATGTTCTCATTGAGACCTACTTTGCTGATATTCCTGCTGAGGCATTCAAGACACTCACTGCTTTGAAGGGTGTCACTGCTTTTGGATTTGATTTGGTTCGTGGTACTAAGACCCTTGATTTGATTAAGAGTGAATTCCCTAAGGGAAAATACCTCTTTGCTGGAGTCGTTGATGGAAGAAATATTTGGGCCAATGATCTTGCTGCTTCTCTTAGTACATTGCATGCTCTTGAGGGCATTGTGGGCAAAGGTACACTTTTTTAATGTATTTGGTTGTCCATGGTGATAAATGCTTTCATTATATGTAGTTCTTTATTTATTATTTTCCTTTTTTCTGTGCAGATAAACTTGTGGTCTCTACCTCCTGCTCGCTTCTCCATACCGCTGTTGATCTAGTTAATGAGACTAAGCTGGACAAGGAAATCAAGTCATGGCTTGCTTTTGCAGCACAGAAAGTTGTTGAAGTGAATGCATTGTCTAAGGCATTGGCTGGTCACAAGGATGAGGTAAGCTACATGTTTGTCTGTGTGTGTAACCCCTAAAAGTACAAGTTCCATTTTGGTGGTTGATTCCTAACAGTAATGAGGATAATAGTGAAGTTTGATTACAAAGTTATAAATCTTTGACTTTGATGTTAGAAGAGATGGTTGGCTATGTGAAGCAGCACTGTTTGCTTGAAAGTCCTCACTCTTTGTGGTTCTATTTTCAGGCATTCTTCTCTGCTAATGCTGCAGCTCTGGCATCAAGAAAGTCCTCTCCAAGGGTGACAAATGAGTCTGTTCAGAAAGCTGTGAGTGCTTCATTTTTCATTTTTCTGCCTTTCTAGTGGCTATGCTGTATGTATCTGTGCTTACTGATGACTTGATTTCTTGATTTATCAGGCTGCTGCTTTGAAGGGTTCTGACCACCGCCGCGTTACAAATGTGAGTGCCAGACTGGATGCTCAGCAGAAGAAGCTCAACCTTCCAATTCTCCCTACCACCACCATTGGGTCCTTCCCTCAGACCATTGAACTCAGGAGGGTCCGCCGTGAGTACAAGGCAAAGAAGTGAGTGAAGTAGACAATTTCTCCTAGTTTTGCTCAGTGTGAGGTTTTGAATGTTTATCTAATATATGCCCGATCATGCTGTTCACTTTAGGATCTCTGAGGAAGAATATGACAAGGCCATCAAGGAGGAAATCAACAAAGTTGTCAAGCTCCAAGAGGAACTTGATATTGATGTTCTGGTTCATGGAGAGCCTGAGGTGTGATTCCCTATATTAATATCTTGTCTATTTGAAGATCAGCAGTAGGATATATCTCATGCATTCCTATGATTTAAAATTTTAAAGAGCACTTCCCTTTTTATGAGTAGCTCCAACTAATTGTGGAATTTTTTTCATTACAGAGGAATGATATGGTTGAGTACTTCGGGGAGCAGCTGTCAGGTTTTGCCTTTACTGTCAATGGGTGGGTGCAATCTTATGGATCTCGTTGTGTGAAGCCACCCATCATCTATGGTGATGTGAGCCGCCCCAAGCCAATGACTGTCTACTGGTCTTCTGCCGCTCAGAGCATGACTGCTCGCCCAATGAAGGGAATGCTTACTGGCCCTGTCACCATTCTCAACTGGTCCTTTGTCCGAAATGACCAGCCCAGGTATAAAAATAATAGACCCAAAAGAGAGAGAGAGGACAGAACAAACTACTTCTTTTGATTGATCTTTTTCGAGACTATTTATTTTTTATTTTTTCAACTCTAATCTATATTCCTATTCTCAGACATGAGACTTGCTATCAAATAGCTTTGTCCATCAAGGACGAAGTGGAGGATCTTGAGAAAGCTGGTATTAATGTTATCCAAATTGATGAGGCTGCTTTGAGAGAGGGGTGTCCTCTTAGGAAGTCTGAGCAAGCTTTCTATTTGGACTGGGCCGTCCACTCCTTCAGGATCACTAACTGCGGTGTCAAGGACACTACCCAGGTTTAACACCTTGAAGTTTAGCTTTTTGTTTCCTTCTTTTAGTTGTTCATTATTATTATTATTATTTTTGCTTTATTCTCATCTTTCAACAACCAACAGATCCACACCCACATGTGCTACTCCAACTTTAATGACATCATCCACTCTATTATCGACATGGATGCCGATGTGATCACCATTGAGAACTCCCGTTCTGATGAGAAGCTTCTTTCGGTCTTCCGTGAGGGAGTCAAGTATGGTGCTGGAATTGGCCCTGGTGTGTATGACATCCACTCCCCTAGAATTCCATCAGCCGAAGAGATTGCTGACCGGATCAACAAGATGCTTGCTGTGCTTGAGACAAACATCTTGTGGGTTAACCCTGACTGTGGACTCAAGACTCGCAAGTACCCTGAGGTGAAGCCAGCTCTTAAAAACATGGTAGCCGCTGCCAAGCTCCTCCGCACCCAGCTCGCTAGTGCTAAGTGAGTCCATTCAAGAAAGATTGGGAAATGAATCTCCAAAATCCACCTGTTCTTGCTTGAATTGGAAAAAAGAAAAAGAAGAAACTTCCTGCTTTTATTGTTTGAATAACCGTGTGATGAATTATTTAGAAGCCTACTATATGATGCTCTGAAAGAAATTTCTTTCTTTCTTTTTTTTTTTTTTTTTTTTTCTAATATTTTTGTATTTTTGGGCGCTGCCCCCCAATATCCCTTCCAAGTACTGGATGAGAAAATGAAATGTCATTACCAGTTTGTGCATTTGACTAAGCTACTTTTTCTTTATATTGATTTATATAACTGTCATGGGCACTTCAACTCTCTTTGATATGTGGTTGTTGGCCCCTATTGTTGGCCTTGAAAAAAGACAGTAATACATTCATGACAGTTTTTTGTTTTGGTTAACGTTGGTGTTCAGAGCTCTTTAGAAAATTGTAGTCTTTGGGTTGTGGTGTTAAACCGAATACCTATGGGGTTCGACCTTATATGTATGTTAGGACTTGGGAATGTAGAGGAGTAGGTTTGAGAGTGCCTGAACTGTGGCCTTTGGGAGATTGGGCTGTACGGTTGGGAGTACAAAAGCTTGAGGTTGCTAGTGATGCTATTTTGGTCCAAACTCAAATGAGGCTGGGGGTACCAAAAAAAGCTTGAGGTTGCTATGGAAGCTGTGTGGTCCAAACTTTATGACTTATGACTTATGAGTACTGCTCACAAGGGGTGTCTTCTTCATCTTCAGTGTGTTTCACACTGAGAGGTAGCGGACTTGATGTGTAATAAAAAAGTCTCGAAGTTGGATATCGATTTACATTTGTCATTTGAGTACTTTCCTCCTTTTTATTGTTTCTATTGTTTTTAATATGGACTATACTCCGTAGGGGAGTTTGTCCCCAAGAACTATTTATGTGAACTCGTCTAATTTTGTCATTTGCAAAAAGAAAAATGTTTGTAACCGTAAGTGCTTTTTATGATTGTATTTGTTAGAGCCATTCTCTTGACTAGGGTTAATAATGTTTGTATATTTTATTTTATTATTTTTTAAGATACTTTTTTATTTATTTATTTTATAATTTAATAATTAGAGGAGGGAGGATTTGAACTAAGTTGAATGTGTCAATTGAACTACCTGTCATTTAGAAGATATGATAGGACTTGAACCTATAAGATCTGGTCTATGATGATTGGTTTTTACCATAAGACCAATACTAATAACAATTGTGTTTCTAATAAAGTGACGGGGAAAATGATCTATAACAATTGTGTTTCTAATCGAATGCTAGGGATAAGAATTTATGAAGTTGACCCAATTTAATTGGGATTGGATTTAGATGAGTCGAGTTTATTCGAATTAAGTTGCTAATATCTCTCCATAGAAACATTCACAGTTTTTCCTTTGAACTTCCGAACTGTGGGGGTGGGGGATTTTGTTATGTAAACCCTAACAATTTTTTTTTTTTTTTTTTTTTTTTAAAGCTATTCTCCCAATTAATATCTTAATAGTGCTAATTTAAATAATCATTATTAAAATAATATTATTTTGCAAAAAAAATCATTTCCCTTGTGTTTTTTGTTTTGGTTATAAAGAGTAGAAATTTCATTAATCATAATCAAATATTGAGTACATCATTTACCCAGGGCGTAGCCACCTGACAGCCCAGCCAAGTTTTTATTTTTTTTACAATTTTTTTTACCTATATTTTAAAAAAAAAATTACCCTAAATTAAGCAATTAGCTCAGTCAAGAATTTTTTTTCACAATTAGCCCACCCTAATTTTATTTTATTTTTTTCTGGCTCCGCCCCTGTATTTACCAAAAAAGCAGAAAAAACAAGAAGCTAATTCTTCCAACCAAACAACAGTATCAGAACTACTAAATGCAAAAACAACAATAGATTAGGCAACCTAGTTTTCTATAATAGAAACTGATATCGCTCAATAGTAAGCGGTACCTTGTAATACGTGTAAAGGGTTGTCGATCCTCAGGGAGTTATGTTTTCAAAAGACAATGTAAATCGATATTCAAAAAGGGTAAAATGGATTTGGTTTATAGAAATTTTGTAAGAAATATATGTAAAAAGGCACTAAGGTTTCGGGATGTTTCTCTATATCAATATGATTTCCTTGTAATCCCGGTTAAAAACCTTGTTCTAATAACAGTATACAAGTTGATTATTTTCTTTTTAAAAAGCTCTTGACATGATTGAGCTAAGAAAACTCAGGAACACTATATTACCGTAGAAAATAAAGTGGTTAGAGTAATATTTAGAAAAAACTTTCTATTTATAAAACACGAGACCTAATTAAAACTATGCAATATTCCCCCTTAATCATAAGAGAAACATGATTGAACTTATAGAAAATACGGAATAAAACATACATCAATTATGAATCAATAAATTAATAATCAACTGTAATTTAGCATTAAAAATAGAAGGGACTATAAAGTATTCATACCATTAGACAGAAAACATAGCCCCTAGCCCTAGCAAGAGGCTTAGGCGGCTATGGGAGTGAAAACCTAACTTGGGAGAGAGGGAGAGAGGGTAAGCTTGTTTGTTTAGGTCTTCTAATCTAAACCCTATATAAACCCTAATCTTCTTCTCTAATTTGGACTTCAGAGTCTAAACAAATGGGGTTCAATGGGCCTTGAACTTGGAGCGCTTTAAAACACATATGGGCCTTCATTAAAATTGAATTCGCGCGAATCCAATTGCCTGGATCCATTTTAGTCGATTGGATCTTCATTGAAATGCCTCTTGGACTTTCTGCCTGATTTGGATTAATTAATCTAGTTGCCTGGATCACCATCCAGTCGACTGGATTCTTCAATCTTCAGTTTTGGAGTTTCTGCCTTAGAATCCAGTCTGTTGGATTCCAATCCAATCTGCTGGATGTCCCAATCCAGTCTACTGGATGTCAATCCAGTATGCTGGATTGTGGTTCAACACCTTTTTTCTTCTCTTTTGCTCCTTCCAACTTGTGATATCTAACTCTAATTTGATCCAGCTTGTACCTATAATTAAACATAACCCAAATTAACATCTAAATTAATACACTTAAATGCACAAGTCATGTAATTCAATGAATTGAACAACAAACATTCATTTAAGTGTAATTAGACATGAAATGCAATACAACCCCAATAGAATCTCTCTAAAATGCATGTAAATAAGTTAGATTTCACGACTTATCAGAAACCATAGAAAGATTCCACTTTTGACAAAAGCTATAAAAGATTCATATCACGGATCAAATAACCAGATATTGAGAGGATAACATTTGAACATTACAAAAGCTCTACGAAACTCAAGATAATTACATTCCAAAACAACACTATGATGTAAGGCCTCCTAAAATTATAGCATGTGAGGCCAACAAACAAGCCAATCGAAGCCAATATCAAACACATCACAATCAAGATGAAATGATTGATCTCTTTGGTGAACTTGAAAATCACATATATATGATGTTCTTGTAAAAGTTACATCACATCCAAGCTTTACTGGGAGCCTGCAACAATCGCACACTTGATTCAACCATATAGGAGAATCACCCCCTAAACTCCGATCTTAAAAAACCAAAGACCCTTACTTGCCCATAGGCATTGAAGAGAAAAGACCGGTACAAATGACAAGACACGAAACTCTTTATGTTATTTTAATAATTATAGATCTTGAACCTAGGAAAATCTATACTATAGTGTAAAACCAATTATTTATTTATTTATTATTACTATTATTATTTTTTTACTTTTGGCTGCCCTTATAATATTATTTCATATAAACTTCTGAGATCTCACAATTTTACATCTCATTATTTTAATATATATATATATATATATATTTTCTAATTGAATTTAAATTTTATTTTATAATTAAACATTCTATTAGAATTTTGACACATCATATTTTCTTTAATAGAAAAAATATATTGTTCCATATATACAAAAACAATCACAATAAAATGTCTAATACTATAATATATTCTATATATAATCACAATAATAATAAATGTTTTTTATAATTGTCAAAATTATCAATTTTCATATTTAGACAAGAATAAAAGAGAGAAAAAGTTATATTATAGTAAATTTTTTCATGTGTTGTACGAGTTACTGACTAGTTTTTTAGTATTTTTGAAATACAAATAAATGTGTACTACTACCGCTCGCATGAATGATAAGTTTCAATTATTTATTGTACTCCGAAAATTTTGAATAATCACTCCTCAACAATTTTTTTTTTTTTTTGGGTTTTCAACTAGAACCGCAACCATTGCGGACTTAATATTTCCTTATATATATATATATATATTACTATTAAGAGGATTCCTTCCTCTCATATTCACTTTAATGTACTCTCCAAAATACTCATTACATTTTCCAATTTTCCTAATTTAAACATTGACTTTAAATAATAATGTGTCTTAGAAATGATATAATAGTCACATCAATATATATTTAAATGTACACTTTAGTGCATAGACTAAACTAACCCCATATTTTAAAACTATTGGTTTGCTTTCAAATAAAAAATAAAGGTTAAAAAAGTAATATACTAATTTATTAAAATTCAAAAGTTAAAAAGATCACAACTACACGTTCATGTTTCATGGGTTTTTTTTTTTTTTTTTTTTCTCTCTCTCACACTTCTCTCTTATCTACTCCACTTTCCAATTTTACACTTCCCACCAACTTCACAACTCCTCATTTACTCAACTTTTGACTTTCTTTTTTTTTCCTCTCATGTCTCCATTATCCTTATATTATAACTATCAACTTTCCAAATAATTACTTAAAAAAAAAAAGGCTATGTATACAAAAAGGAAGATAGTTTGGTCACTCTCACTTTTTTTCTATTTCCATATTCCTTTTTTTTTTTTCTCCTCATTGAAATTCAAATAATTCAACTAAAAATTTAGCACCACTATTTAGTTATAACTCTAACCCACGTTTTTATCCAATAAAAAAAAAAAAAAAGAAAAAAAAAAAAAAAAAAAAAACGCGTTGATTGAATTAATTTGAAAACCAAAAAATAAAAAAGACCATTATCTTGAAGGATTAAGATGATCACTCAAGATATTCTAGAAATCATTTATTGATTGAGATTGCTCCGCATATGTCGGGCCAAACTTCATATTGCCTTTATGCAGGTTTTCTTCCCTTCAGTGCCTCCAACCAGTAAGGATCTTCGTGGTTTTGTTACCAATTTTTCCTTTAGCGTTGTTTTTTGAATTCCATTGTTTATCTCTCTGATCTTTGTGTTTCATGGTCATCTCTATTATTTTGTGATTGTATCCATCATTTTCTATAATTACTGTGGTCGAATTGGTCATTGAGGAAAAATATTGTTCTCTTCTCCCAAGTCCCACTATCCTAATTCCTAAATTTGTCGGTTACAGCAGAATATGGTCCATGGCTTCATTTTGAGGGTGATGGTACTTTTTCAAGGAATTCCCAGGCCACGAACCAACAACCCTAGGAATGATTCACGAGTTCCCAATGTTTTGTTTTTGATGGAAACAATGATAACAACAATGCGTTTTGCTCTTAATGTTGGTATTTTTTCATGCATCTTTGAGTTTGAGAATGCATGTTCTTACATAATCATGGAGCATGGTTGCGCCATCATATGGACTTTTGATGGTCAAGACTTTATTGCTACGAAGGCATTTTCAAAGTTGTTAATTTTCTTTTGTGTGTTACGTGTGGCAATAGAGTTTCTCAAATATATATATTTTCCACTTCTTTTGCAGATTTGTACTTCCATTTTGATTATATGAATGAAATTTCTAACTTTTCTTAAAAAAAATAAAATAAAAAACCACTCAAGCTTGTCTAACATATTCGATTGATTTGAAAGCCAAAAAAGAAAAAAAGAAAATAGTCAATTGCTTTTCGGATGTCTTCTCTTTCTACTTCTTGGGGGGTTTTGAAATCAAGTGTAGAGGAAAATGTAGAAAAGAACAACAAATAAGAAATTGAGTTTATTTTTAGGAACATATATGTTAATATTTTTCGTTGTTTTCCTTTATGGATATGTAAATTTTATTTAAAATTTTTGTTTTATGTGTTTTTGGGTTGCTAGTATCATGGAAAATGAAAGGAAAAATGACCATTGAAATATTGATGGTCTAAATATTGTTTAAACTATAGGTCATATAAATTGAGAATTGGTAACTAGCCTCTTCACATGCGCTACGCGCGTGTTTAAAGGCTCTTCTATTTTCTCGGTAAATTGGTCAATTATCCATTTTTGGGTTAATATATTTGTCTAATAATATGACTACACTATCAAATTAAAAAGTTGTATATCTTTTAAAAAGTGTTTGATATAAAAATATCACATTTTTATGTGTGCGCATGCTTAAAGTTTTTTTTTAAGAAAAATTATTTTCAAATCATTCACAATCAATATTTACCTATTTCTCCTATAAGATAAATTACGATTTCTCAATTTATATGACCCATAGTTTAAACAATATTTAGACCATCAATATTTAAAAAATTGCATTGATTAAAATTTGACAATTTACCAAGAAAAGAAAATACCAAAGAAATAGAAATTGAATTTTAATTACATCAATATTTTACATCACGTTTAAATATAACATCATAATAGCGCTAGCACAACAACAAGTTGATGCAAAACTCTTATCTGCAAGAAACATACAAATTGATTTCAGTCAAATCAATAGAAAGGATAATTTATGCAATAAAGACTATACTAACAATTACAATTGAAAATACTTTGATAAAAGAAGAACGAATTAAAACAAAAACTGGAAAGAGGAAGACTCCTACAACTATTGTATTACCTTGTCTCCAATGCTAACAATTACAACAGAAAATACTTTTATAAAAGAAAGAACACATTAAAATGAAAAATTGAAGACATGTAGACTCCTACAACTACTCTATAGTCTCTACGACCTTATCTCCAATTTGCACTTGGATTCATTTTCTCTTTAGTCAGATTCAATCTATCTATAACATCTTCAACCGCCCAAATGGAATGATTTGATGTAGTATTTATCAACCTAAGAAGAGTAACAAAGAATAAGATTATATTTAAAGAAACAACACGTACAATATACATGGGTTGACAAAGACTTAAACTCCACTATTTGATTGTCTTAGTATACAAATAAGACTGAGCAATTCCAAGATAAAAATTAACAACAAAATGAAAGAATATAAGATAATACTCTAATAGCTACATTTTATAAACAGCCAAATAGCCAAATGAATCTCAACGTAAATTAACACAATGGAAATTTATATACACGAAAGGATATTTCAATCAAGATGTTTTCCTGTAGGATGTTTGACTTCATATTACTTATTGTTACTCCAAAGTATTTGTTACCATTATACTCCAGATTAGACAGGATAAACACCTATCTTGCAATTTTGAAAACTCAAATACTTTACGTAATGTTCTCCAAGAATGGTACTAATTTAAAATAATTAAATAAATAAAACAATACCAAAAACTTCTCCATATATTGTGAATCACTCCTTCCAACCAAAAACTACAAATAATTACCTCTATTACAGGCCACATGAGCTTTGGAGGAGGAGTCTGAGTCTATTAGCATATACCTATCCAATTGTGATTTATAATGCAATTGGAGTGATAACTATTTTAAAGGTGGAGTTTCAAATGTTGAGTTTATCTTCAAAAAATTATATTGTTTTAAAATTTGAATGTGGCAAAAACAAAACTTGGTCGGTGGGGAAGTTGTATTTTAAAAAAAAATAAAAAAAATTGGTGATAACTGTTTTAAGTTTATCTCTAAAAAATTGTATTATTTTTAAATTTGATTTTTAAAAAATTGGAGAAAGATGAAACATAAATTAGAATCATGTCACAAACTATGCAATATACATTTTAATTCGGTATCATCACCTTGGATTGGAATTCTACCAAAACTAATGACCTTAAGTATCCCCCTTCTTAATCATTTTCTTTTTCACTCATGATGCCTCCATAAAAGCATCTACCATACCTAAAGACAAAGATGAAACACTAATTAGAATCATGTCACTAATTATGCAATATGCATTTTAATTCAGTATCATCAAAACAAAAATAAATATAAAAATAAGTAAAACGAAAAGGAATGAAAAATCCCCAAAGCATTTGCCATGAGTGAAGAGCAGAAACAAGTACTGCCTTTAAATACCTTTAAGAAAACTACAATCCAAAATTGACACAAATTGATAAGAAACAAAGGAATTTGAATGTTTTAAATTCTAAGAATTGCATGTCATTCAATCAGTGGAAGTTATTTTTGATAAGTTGTTATTATTTTGAATTTTGAATTTTGAAAGAACAATTGGTTATTCAAGAAGTGGAAGTTATTTTTTGAAGTCTCGAATAGTGGAAGTTGTTTAATTATATTTTATGGGATAAAGAGTTATTTGAAATAAGGAGAAAAATAAAATTCAATTAAAGTGGCGTGAGAAGTGGTTATTGAATTTCATAGTTATTTGAA
Source organism: Fagus crenata (assembly GCA_014362285.1). Classification (NCBI taxonomy): domain Eukaryota; kingdom Viridiplantae; phylum Streptophyta; class Magnoliopsida; order Fagales; family Fagaceae; genus Fagus; species Fagus crenata. Next base: position 17,342 of record BKZX01033449.1, read on the forward strand.
ATAAGGAAAAATAAATTGAATGAAAGTGGCGTGAGAGAAAAAAAAAGGAATTATTTTAAAAGATAAAAGATAGAATTTCCTTGCAGATTTTTATTTTATTTTATAATAGAAGTAAAAATAAAAGATAGAATTTTAGAGAGAGATAGTGTGTGTGAGAGCAAATAAAAGATAATTTTAAAGAAAGTGGAAACCAAATAGGCAAATAGTCATATTATCTTAATATGTAAATTTTTGTAGGAGTGTATTTTTTTTTTTTGGGACAGTGGTACTAAATTTTTAGTTGAATTATTTAATTTTAAATGAGGGAAAAAAAATTGAATATGGAGATAGAAAAAAAGTGTGAGCCGACAAAACTATATTCCTTTTTGTCTATGTTTTTTTTTTTAAGTAATTATTTGAAAAGTTCATAGTTATAATATAGGGATAAGGGAGACGTGAGAGAGAAAAAAAAAGGGAGAGCCAAAAGTTGAGTAAATAAGGAGCTGTGAAGTTAGTGGGAATTAAGAAGTGGAAAATTGAAAAGTGGAGTAGATAAGGGAGATGTAAGAGAGAAAAAAAAAAAAAGGAGACTAAAAAAAAAAAAAAAAAAAAAACCGTGGAACATGAACATAGAATTGTGATCATTTTAATTTTTGAATTTAAGCAAATCAGTAGGTTATTCTTGTAACCCTTAATTTTTATTTTAAACACAAATTAATAGATCTAAAATATGGGAGCATTTTAGTCATTGCATTAAAGTGGACAATTTTTTATATAGGGATGAGACTATTATACCTTTAATTCTAAGACATTCTATTATTTAAAATTAATAATTAAATTAGAAAAATTAAAAGACATGAGGAATACTTTTGATAATTAATAAATTAAAGTAGACAGGAGAGAATGAATTTTCTTACCAGTATTAGATTACGTTTTTTTTGATAATTCAGTATTAGATTACGTTATCAGTGAAATGAGTAAATATTGAATGTGAAAATACTTTTTCTTATTAAAAAAGAAAGAAAAACTTTTCTTAAAGTCCATTATCGGAAAAAGAAAGCAACTATTCCCCTTCCCCCTCCTAAAACTTGTTTCACGATTTCTAAGCAGTGTATGTGAGAAAGAGAGATGTACAAGACGAAACTACAAGAACTGTGCCACCAGAAATTGTGGAATTTGCCGGAATACATGAGTAAAAAGGAGGGTCCAGATCACAACCCACGCTTCAGTGCCACAGCCACACTCACCATCAATAATAAACCTCTAACCTTTCATTCTTCCAATTCTTGTAAATCTTCCAAAGAAGCCCAAAACGACGCCGCTCGTAGCGCCTACCTCCATTTCACTCAACCTCCTCCTCCTCCTCCTCCTCTTCGCCCTTCCATTCCCTATTCTTCTTCTTCTTCTTCTTCCTTCGCTCCTTTTCCACAGCCTTCTCTTTCCTCCTCTTCCTCTGGAATTGGAAATGCTGATTTGGACATTGAAGCTGTCACTGTCACCACCCAGACATTGCAACCAAACACACAACAAACTCCTCACTTCAATGCTTTACCTCTCAACAATAATTTTACAGGTAAGAAAATAATAACTATATTTCACATTTCAACCAAAGTTGCTAGTGTCAATGCTCTCTTTTTTGGGTTTTATTAATTCCGTAGCATAATGTAATATTGTAATCACATCACACCAATTCAGGGTGATGCCAACCCTTTTGTAATCTTACATTAGGGAAATATAAAAAATGTAATGTTCCATATTATGCTAATGTAGTTGTAATTTTGGATAAATCATGGCGAACCAAACACCCCCTTTAATGGGTCTTGAGCTCGCGACCCCCACCCTCCTTCCCAATTATTATCGGAGAAGGAAGTGTCAGTTGAGGTATTGCTCATTGGCATTATGTACTTGGCTCTGTGCTACCTTATCTTGGGTTATGGTTAAGGATGTTTCTTGCATTGATCTTATATTTTGAACATGTTCTTCTTGGTTTCATGACATGTTATTATTGTCAGAACAAACTTACAACGTTTTTCAATTTCTTTTACAAGTCATAGAGATGCAACATTTGTACAAGAACCAGCTGCAAAACTATGTTCAAAAGAGAAATCTCAGTCTACCTGCCTACTCTTGTGAACGTGAAGGCCCTCCACATGCTAGTCGATTCAGGTGTAAGGTCACAATTGATGGACACACCTATGAGAGCCCGGAATTCTTTTCTACATTGAAGGATGCTGAACATGCAGCTGCGAAAGTCGCTTTAAAATCATTGTCGCCAGATGAAGCTAAAGAGGCTAGTGTTTTATATCACTTCTTCGTTTATCTATTCTCTCTCTCTGTGGGTTGTGTGTCTGTGTTATTCTTTTTTTTTTTTTTTTTTTAATCTTAGATGTTCAATATTTCAGGATGATTCTGGTCTCTACAAGAACCTTTTACAAGAGTTGGTTCAGAAAGAAGGTTTTTCTCTACCAGTTTATGATACGAATAGATCTGGTGAAGTTCATGTACCGATTTTTGTTTCGACTGTGGAGATAGAAAGAGAGATTTTTAAAGGACATGAAGCCAGGACGAAAAAGCAGGCGGAGATGAGTGCGGCAAAGATTGCCTACACTACCCTGAAAGCACGTAAGTGTATTTTTCTTTCAACACTATTAGTTTCAAGATTGTTGTTAGCCTCAAGTAAACCTTTTGCTTTCTAATGTTTCTGTTTAAAATATAGATGTTGCATCCTAATTGAAACTCGGGAGACACAAAGATATCGAATTGGCATGCAGTCAATTCTCTTATAAACTGAAATCTTTAAGTCTTAGGACATGTATTTGTCTATAGCACCAGATAGATTCATGCTTGGTTGTTGATTTATCAGATGGAAGGCTGTCTTTAAAAGATAATTGTTTAATATATGTAATGATCATTTTAACCATGGACCTCTTTTAGTAAGCGCCTATGACTTTGCTACCTTATATGAGATGTAAGAGTATATAAATTACACATCTACCAGTGGAATATGGGAATTGGATACTTGGTTCACCAGTTTTGTAATGCATATTTTTTTGTCATAAAGTAATACTTATCTTAGTAAGTGTAATACCTTGCTGTTATTATTAGCTATATGGGATTACTTTTATATATATATATATACTAGTCAGGAACCCGTGCAATACAGATGAAAATTTAACCAAATATGATTTGTTTTTACGCTCTTTTAATTTTTGTCTAAATGTGAAATTTGATGATTATGGTCAGTATTAAATTATTAATAGGATTTTAATATGATTGTGTTTGTATATGGAACTATTTATTCTACCATTTAAAAAAATATGATATGACAAGATTCTAATGGAGAGTTTAAATAGAGAACAAAATTTAAATAAATTAAAAAATATTACTTGGGTATGCCGTTGGGGTCCTCCTTCTAGTCCTCAACTGTTTGGAACCCAATCATTGAGAAAATGGAGTGTCTCCTAGCTGGATGACAAAGAGTGTATCTTTCAAAGGGAGGTAGACTTGCCATGCTCAAGAGTACACTGTCCAGCCTTTCCACTTATTTCCTCTCTTTATTTATTTGTCCAGTGAGTGTGGCTAATAGGCTAGAAAGATTGCAGAGGAATTTCCTATGGGGAGACTCGGGTGAGGCTTTCGAATATCATTTGGTGGGTTGGGATGTTGTGTGCTCTCCCATTAAGGATGGAGGCTTGGGGAATCGTAAACTCTTGGATTTCAATAGGGCTCTTCTGGGTAAATGGCTATGGAGATTCGGGTTGGAGGAAACCCGTCTTTGGTGTTGTGTGCTGGTGGCTAAGCATGGTTTGAATGGGGGGGGGCGGGGGGCTCTCATGGTTGTGGACTATGGAAGAGTATTGTGGGTGTTTGGGATATTTTTATCCAGCGTGTGGGGTTTCGGGTGGGGAATGGCTATCGTATCCGTTTGTGGCATGATCATTGGTGTGGTGAGACTCCCTTGAAAGAGTTATTTCCGGTTTTATTTGGGTGTGCTGCAAACCGTGGGGCAACTGTTGCTTCTCTTCTTCTTCGTCAGAATGATAAAGTTGAGTGCAATGTATCTTTTGTTTGAAACTTTAATGATTGGGTATTGGATGGTGTTACGGCTTTTCTTCACCATCTCTACTTCCATGTTCCTGCGAACTCGGATAATGATGTCTTTTGGTGGCGGTTGAAGAAGAGTGGTCTCTTTGATACTCAATCTTTCTATAATGCTATTCACGATTATCCTAGGGTGAATTTCCCCTGGAAAAGTGTTTGGCGTTCTAAAGCTCCTCAAAGGGTTTGCTTTTTTGTGGTTTGCCTCTTGGAATAGGATTTTGACTTGTGATAATCTTATGCGTCGGGGTTATAGCATGCATAGCTGGTGCTGTATGTGTCGCTGCAGTGGTGAATCCGTGGATCATCTTCTCATTCACTGCACTATGGTGGGTGTCTTGTGGAGTTATGTTTTTCACTCTTTTGGGGTTTAGTGGGTTCTCCTAGAAAGAGTGATGGATTTACTCAGTGGATGGTGGAATTTGCTTTGGAAACACTCCTCTGATATTTGGAATATCGTCCCTCTTTGCTTAATGTGGATGATATGGAGGGAACGCAATAGCCGTACTTTTGAAGACAAGGAGAAGTTAGAGAGTCAGCTGCTCGATGGTTTTGCAACCTGTTTATTCGAATGGTCCCGGGTTTGGGGTTTCACTTCTAGCATTTAGTTTTAGACTTTATTTCTTCGTTGTCTCTATATTCTAATTTTTCCTCATCTGTAATTCTTTAATCCTTTTATTGTGCATTCTTTATGTACGCTAAGAGTTTTTTCTTCTTTAATAAGTTTGTCTATTACCTACCTATCAAAAAAAAAAAAAGTTTGTCTATTACCTGTCAAATATATATATATATATATATTAGAATAATTACTTGTAAAATGTGAGGTCTCAAAAGCTTATGTGGCAAAATATTATGTGGTCTGAAATCCGGTATCAACATCCTCTCATCTAAAGTTATGAGAATTCTAAACATTTGCCACAATTGTTTACCAGATCATGAATCTCAAGAAATGTCAAGCTGTTCAATTTTTGTTTCATAATCTTATTTGGTATTAATAAAACAATATCTTTTTATTTTTAATTTTTTTGCCTGGCTTTTTCCTTTGTATACTTCCCCAGTACTAGGGTTGTGCATACTTGCACCCCTTTTGCACCTTTTCTTTAATGGATTTTTATTACTTATAAAACAAATATCTTTAAATGTTTACTCTTTTTTTTTTTTTTTTTCATTATTTCTGACATGATATTGAAGCACCATGTCAGTTAAATTTAAGCAATGAGGATGTTGCAATTGATTAGTGTTAAGGTATAACTCTTGGTTTTAAAAAGTGTTTAGGTCTAAATATAAATGATTTAGTGAGGGGCTAGATGTGGTGCCCCTTCAGGATAGGTTCAGCAAGTTGTTCAAAATGTTTTTATCATTTGAGGCCAATTTCTGCACAGGGGTTATATGGTGTAAGATGAAGGCATTGGGGGATGAGAAAGGTGAAAAGGATTGTGAATTGAGGCAGTGTTAATAAGGCATGGATATATTTGAGGATATGGCCATATAATAAGTTGAATGGCTAGGGATATATAGCCATCAAATTTAGTTGGGGTAGAAGGCTTTCTTAGAGTTGAGCTGAAGTGTCAAAGGGAGGCTACTGGCTTGTATAATCGACTGAAGTAGTATATAGCAATGATGAGGAACATTCAAAGAGATAATTATTTTAATTTAGTGTTATTTACAAATCAATTGTATTTTTATTGGTCAATTGTATTTTAGGTCCTAGTATTTAGGCTTATTAGTATTTTTATTTAAAGTCAAGGTTATTTTTATAATTCAATAATTGGGTCCAAGCCCATTAGAATTAGTGTTTCATATGTCAGTTTAGAATTAGGGTTTAGTATTCCTATATAAGAGCATTGTAGTCCTATGGACAAGTAGATTATATTTTGATGAATGAAAAGTTTCTTCTTGGATAAATTCCAATGGCATGGTGCCGACTCCAGTCCAACCCTAGGTGCTGACTCCTAGTGGTTTTCCCGCTTGGTGCTGACTCCAAGCAAGGCTTAGGTGCCGACTCCTAGGTCATATCTCTTTATTTTCATGTTCTTTAATTTATTGTTGAATTATTTTGGTTTGTCTTGTGCCAAATTTGGTATCAGAGCAAAATTTGATCAAGTTCTTGAAGCATCCGTAGGTCACAACCAGATAAAAAAAAAAAAAATTCTATCCAAAAGATTCAATGGCAACAAAGCCACCACAAACAAAAGCAAAACAACTTCAGTCAAAGCCGCAACACATTGTCATCAACAAATCTGTCAAACCACCACCAAGCTGGCCGCCACCACAACACCCTTCAAGATCATCAGCCGCCATCATAATCCAACCCACAAACTCAGCAATGCCGTGAGACCAACCCACGCCGCCATCGCCTCACCTACCCTTATCGCACCGACGTAACCACCGGCAGCCCTTGATCTTGCACAGCGCCTCCAAGCCCCTCCCTGGAGGTAATTTACTAACCCAACCTCTTGGTTTTGAATACCAGCGAGCCACCGCCGCACCAGACCCCAACCGCCAGCTTCCGAGAACCCGCAACACTACCCCAACAGCAACCCACATGGATTGATCCACCAAAGGGCCAGGTTGCACCATCAAGAGTTCGCTGGAGATCCATCCTGTCGCCGCCAAACCAAAACAAGCACCGCTGCACTTGCCCCATGTCACGCTGGCGTAACCCACCATCAACCTCGATCTCGCGTGAAGCAACCAAACCAGTAGGTAACCCGTAAACCCCATCTGTAGAAGCAAATCCCCATTCTTTATCAAACCCGTCATTTACCTGACCCATTAATCTAAAAGCCCAAAACTATAGCCCATCCCCTTACCCATTCACCCTTCCAGACTTTTCCTTATATGACCTGACCCAGCTGACCAAATAAAAAAAGACAATCACAAAGAGATAGCCTAGACCCCTACCCGTGACTCTTCTTCAAACTTTCAGCAGCTCACTTTTTGATCAATCCATAGCAGATGAATCAGATAACAAATTCAAATATCCATGTTATTGTTACAATTATTTGTTGAAGCATTTTCTTAGTGAAACATGGTACTCTTTGAGGCTCCAGATTTTGATGGTTGTAAAGATGAAAGCCCATGGATTTTCGTCTAGTGGTTAAATGAAGTAGAACAATTTTTTGAATGGCACAATTGGGCTGCAAATATGAAAGTTCGATTTGCAAAAATGAAATTAATTGGGAGAGCCCAAGTGTTTTGGGAGGAGCTCGAATATATGCGCTTTATCAAGCAAGAGCCCGGCATTACTGATTGGGAAGACATGAAAGTAAAGCTTGAAGATGAATATTTATCACCATACTTTCGAGCAAAATATCTACCCCAATCATATTATGGTAATTCTCAAGGTCAACAAGGCAATCTGCGTTATTGGAATAGCCAACCAATTGCGCCATTTGAAGAAAACAAGTTGAGTGCTCGCTCGGTCGCTAATCCTCAATCTACCCAAGCACCATCTTCCATAGCACAAACATTAAAGAATCTTGAAAAGGAAATTCAAAACACGTCCGCAGAGCTCAAACGTGTAAGCACCCGACTTGATATAGTCGAGAAATCCTTTCAAAGGAAGCCAACACCCCTCGAGGAAGTTGCTTCCACATTCGTGCAGCAAGAAGAACTTATGCTAGAGCCTAAGCAACAAGAGATGAAAGATTCTTCTCTCCTTGATGAAGAGAAGGTACCACAAGAAAGTGAAATATTAGAGGATGCATATGATGTGAAAATTAATTTTGATGAATGTGCTACTAATCAGCCCTCTAGGGTGCTTGAAGATATGAAGCTTGATGAAGTGGACAAGATTGATACAATTTTGCTTTCTGCAACTAAAGAAAAGCCAAGCCCATTTGCCTCACTGATTCCCTACATTAATTTTGTAATCCCAAACATATTTAGTGGTGTAGTGGAACAACAAACTTCTTTGTTCTTCATGCTTCCAAAGCTGATTCCAGACTTGAAGCAAGTGTTACGTGCCAGAATTATGATCCTTCCAACACTTTAAAACTCAAGGTCGAGTTTTCTCTAACTAGAGAAGAATGATGAGCAACGTTCAAAGAGATAATTATTTTAATTTAGTGTTATTTACAAATCAATTGTATTTTTATTATTCAATTGTATTTTAGGTCCTAGTATTTAGGCTTATTAGTATTTTTATTAAAAGTCAAGGTTATTTTTTTTAATTCAATAATTGGGTCCAAGCCCATTAGAATTAGGGTTTCATATGCTAGTTTAGAATTGGGTTTAGTATTCCTATATAAGAGCATTGTAGTCCTATGGACAAGTATATTATATTTTGATGAATGAAAAGTTTCTTCTTGGATTATTCTAATGGCCTAGTGCCGACTCCAGTCCAACCCTAGGTGCTGACTCCTAGTGGTTTTCCCGCTTGGTGCTGACTCCAAGCAAGGCTTAGGTGCCGACTCCTAGGTCATATCTCTTTATTTTTATGTTCTTTAATTTATTGTTGAATTATTTGGTTTGTCCTACGCCAATATAGCTAAAACAAAAAAATTCAAAAGAAAACTAAATTTTATTTCAGGAATACGTTGATATTGTAGAGGCAAAATACTATAGCAGAACCATTGATATCATAAAATGTTGGAACCCAAGTTTTAAATGTAAGAAATAAGATGCTACTCAAATGAAATTGAAGAACGAAAGATAATTTGAAAAGTACATGCTCATCTAAACAGAATTTTTTAGTAAACTAAGTTGAGAAAAATAGTAATGCAGTAACAACTAAAATGAAGAGTAATATTCTTATGGAAGAAGACCTGAATATGCATGTGTCATGTTTATGAATGTTGGTACATCTTGTGGCTGTTAAAAAATGCAGTAATAGTGATCACTTGATTCACTTGGTGAGAAGATGCTTGTTGTGCACTGCATGAATTCTGTTTTACTTACAATTACCTTGTCCTTTCTTTTCACTTGGTGCGAATATGATTTCTGTGTACTGCATGAATTATGTTGTACATACAATTACCTTTTCCTTTCTTTATCATACCGGAAGAAATAAGCTGTATGTGACCAGAGTGACATATCCTTATTCCTTTAGCTCTGCAAACTCACTTTGCAGGCAAATAGGTACAGCTTGGGAAAATAGCTTTATACGTTTGTTTAGTTTGTGTGAAGATGTACTGCAGTTGGATCATGATGTCATAAACATGTAGTTATTAAGTTATAAATTTAAAACATATGAAAAAGAGATGGGTTCAAGTTACACCCGGTGTAACTTCTCAAGTTTTACACCCTTTTTGAACCGTTGATTCCATTGCATCTAATGGTGTATAAAGCATTATTATCAATTAATTTTAACTGCCTGGAATTTTCTCATCCTGTTCAGCATTATCTCTCTCTTCCTTCTTTTATTTTTTATTTTTTATTTTTATTTTTCTCCTATCCTTAATTTCGCAGCTCCTCTTGACCCTACTCACCTTCCCAAATATCTTGCTATCTCCCTGTCTCTATTTCTGGGAAACAGAAGCTGGACAAACTAGTTTAGTTGATGGATGGATTCAAGCAAAGCAAATTTCTTTTTCACTTTAATAGTACCAGCAATAGTTTTTTTTATTTTTTTCACCTCTAATTACTAGAAGTAGTGACAATATAGAATTTCTCCATAAGCTTCAGGTCCCTTCATTCCATGGCCACATTCCACATTTCGTTTCCAAGAATTTTTTCTTTTCTTTTTTGCTGTTCGATAGTGTCTATTTTTCTTTGCTGAAAGATGCTTTATGTTTCATGTGGTTTGGGTCTTTTTCCACATCTATTCCAGTTCACTCAACTAAAAAAATGGATTCTTGAGGTTGGTCCTGCGTACGTCTTTGAGTGCTTATAATGTATATCTATCTCATATCTTCCCTTCATTGTCATTTTCTTCTTGTCTTGTGCTCAGCAATAAATGGCCACTGCTCAGAAAAATTGAGAAAAATGGCTTGTTGAGAATAATTGAGTCATTGAGATAAGGTATAGCAGTATAGCACTTACAGATGAGGTGTAATGGCTGCTTAATTTTTTATTTTTATTTTTCTGTATTTGAACTTTTTTTTTTATTAAATTTTATTTGAACATTTAATAAGGGAGAGAGTAAACAAAAAATGTTATAGAAGATGTGAAGGTTAATTAATGATGATATTTTTTAGGTTAAACTATTGTTTTTGTATCGAAACTTTGCATGAAATTCGGTGTTCATCCCTGAACTTTGAAAAGTTTGTTTTACGTCCCTGAATTTTGAAAAAGTTCGTTTTAACACATGAATTTCATCCCTGAACCTTTTCTTAAAAGGACGAAATTCATGTGTAAAAACGAACTTTTTAAAGTTCAGGAACAAAAAACGAACTTCATACAAATTTTAGAGACGAAAACAATAGTTTAGCCTTTTTTTTTTTTTTTTTTTTAAAACCATTGAATCATTTGGAAATCAATGGTGTAAAAAAGGTGTAAGTCTTTTGAAGTTACACCAGGTGTAACTTGAACCTATCTTTATGAAAAATAAAATAGTCCTATAGGTTCCTAATAGTAAATTATAGGTTTTGTCCACATTTACTTTAATAGTTGGGGGTAATGTTCGAAAACATTAATTTAGTTTAGATCATGCAATTTTGGATCCTTATTTTGGTCAACGGGCTGTGGAAGCTTTTACTCATGGGGGTGCTTTTGGACTAGTAAATATCGCTTATTCTAGTGTTTATCAGTGGTGGTGAGTAAGAGCCACTTCCTGTTGCTCTCGTCTTGTACGACCCTTCTCCTTTCCGAGTCTGGATTTTTCGTGTCACTCCTACTTTCTGGATTTGGGAAGGCCCACGAAGTAGTATTCCCTGAATGCTACATTTGTTGCTCTTATCCCTAAGAAGGGTAATGCATTGAGCATTAGGGATTTTCGCCCCATCAGCCTTGTAGGGAGTGTTTACAAAATCTTGGCCAAGATTTTGGCTAATCGGCTCAAACGGGTTTTGGATGGTTTGGTTTCCGAATCCCAAAATGCCTTTGTGGGAGGTAGGCAGACTCTGGATTCAATTTTGATTGTCAATGAATGCTTGGATAGTCGCTTACGGAGTCATATTCCGGGTGTGGTGTGCAAGGTCAATATTGAGAAGGCCTACGATCATGTTAACTGGAATTGTTTGTTATTCCTCTTGGAGCGCATGGGTTTCGGTTTTAAATGGAGAACTTGGATTAGAACCTGTATTTCGACTATCCGCTTCTCTATTATGGTGAATGGCTCGCCATTCAGTTTCTTTGGGAGTTCTTGAGGTCTTTGCCTAGGGGATTCCCTCTCCCCGTTACTCTTTCTGTTGTTCATGGAGGTTCTAAGCCAATTGTTGCGTAGAACAGAAGAGGCTGGTTTCATTCGTGGTTTTAAGGCGGGTAAGGCGATGGTGAGTGGTCTCTCCATCTCTCATCTCTTATTTGCTGATGATACCATTGTGTTCTGTGATGCTGACTGGGATCAGATTTTACATCTTCGCATGGTTCTTGCTTGTTTTGAGGCCGCGACTGGTCTAGGTGTGAATATGGGAAAAAGTGAACTTGTTCCGGTAGGGGAGGTGAGCAATGTGGCCTAGGTGGTTGAGTTTCTTTGCTGCCGTGTGGGTGGTTTACCTATGTCTTATCTTGGCATGCCCTTGGGTGCGTCTTTTAAAGCTTCTTCAATGTGGAATCCTATCCTGGAGAATATTGAGCGAAAGTTAGCTAGGTGGAAGAAGTTATATTTATCCAAGGGAGGGCGCTTGACTCTCTTGAAGAGCACACTCTCTAGCCTTCCTACTTACTTATCCTTATTTACTATCCCCAAGCATGTGGCCGAGAGGATTGAGAAGCTTCAGCGCAATTTTTTGTGGGGAGGCTTGGGAGATGGTTTTAAACATCATCTAGTAGGTTGAAACACTGTTTGCCGCCCTATAGCTAGCGGTGGGTTGGGAATAAGAAGGGTGGCGGTGACCAATAGAGCTCTCTTGGGAAAATGGATGTGGTGATTTGGTAGGGAAGAGACTCACCTCTGGAGAAGGGTTATTGTTGCTAAATATGGGTTGGAGGGGGGTGGTTGGTCTTCTATAAAGCCCAAGGGATCTCATGGTTGTGGGCTTTGGAAGGGGATTATGTTGGGTCGGGATCTTTTCTTTCAACATGTTGAGTTGGTCCCCGGCTACGGTGATATGATTCTTTTTTGGCATGACACTTGGTGTGGTGTGACTCCCCTAAAATCCTTGTTCCCGGTGCTGTTTTCTTGCTCTTCCAACAAGTTAGCTTCCTTAGAGTCCTTGTTAAGTAGACCGGTTGAGGGTGACGGTTGCGTTTGGAACTTCTCTTTCATCCGGGATTTTAATGATTGGGAGATGGATGAGGTTTTGACTTTTTTCAATCTCATTCATTCTAAAATCCCAAGTCATGAGGGCCCCGATGTCATGAAGTGGACTCTTCGACAGCATGGCAAATTTGAAGCCAAGTCTTTCTACCAGGCTCTTATTGGTAAGATTGATATTCATTTTCCTTGGAAGGCCATTTGGAGGGTTAAAGCTCCTAGAAGGGTAGCTTTCTCTGTGTGGACAGCAGCGTGGGGGAAGATCCTCGCATGTGACAATTTGATGAGAAGAGGTTATACCTTGGCTGGTTGGTGCTGCATGTGTAGGAACGGGTGGGAAACAGGGGACCATCCCCTGTTACATTGTGTTGTGGCCTCAGATCTTTGGTCTGCTGTTTTGCGGTCTTTTGGGGTTTGTTGGGTGTTCCCAAACAGAATTAGGGATCTTCTCTCTGAGTGGTATAACAGCTTTGGTAAGCACGATTAAGAGATTTGGAACTTGGTACTGATGTGTTTGTTGTGGATTGTTTGGCGTGAACGCAATCAACGCACTTTCGAAGATGTGGAGCATCCAACCTCTAAACTTATTGAGCTTTTCTTTGGTTTATTATTTGATTGGGCTTGGGTTGGGGGCCTTACTTCTGTGCATTCCCTTGCTGATTTTGTAGCTTCTTTATGTTTCACTTGTATTCCTAATTCAGTATCTTTGTAATTTCCTTCTTCTAGGTGCATATTTTATGCACTTAGTTGAAGTTTTGTTACTTTAAAAAAATTCATATCATAAGTCATAACATATGAATAGTGATGGCGCAGCCATGGCGTTGTTAGAGAAACAATATCCAAATATCTGAATAAGTGCCCATGGTAGTTATTTAGGTTTTTAAATTTTACTTGGTCATTCTAGAGTCAAGGGTATTTTAATAATTCTACAATTGTTGGGTTTGGGCCATAGTTATGGGCCTTGGGTTTTCTTTTATTAATAAGTTAGTCTTATTTGTTTTATGGGTCTTTATGTGTGGGTTTTGGTTCCATTAAATTAGGGTTTGGTTTACTAGTCTAAGTAGAAGTTCTAGTTCTACTAGGGGAAGTTAAAAGTAGGGTCTATTTTTTTTTTGATAGGTAATAAGCTTTATTGAATCAGGAAAAAACTCCCAAGTGCATAAAGCATGCACTATCAGGAGGGAAAAATACAAGAAAGAGAAAACAAAGATAAAAATTTAAGTGACAGGAAGGGAAGCAACAAAATCTGGGAGAGAGGAGGCTGTTGTGAGACTCCAGGATCTAGAGCAGTCAAACAGCAGCCCCAAGAACTGCTCTTGAAGATGATATAAGGATTTCTCCAAATCTTCAAAAATACGCCGATTCCTCTCTTGCCACAAAGACCACATTAAACAAAGCGGAACCAGGTTCCACGTATCTGAAGAGTGCTTTCCCAGCCAATTATACCAACCAAACAGCAAGTCCACAATAGTTGCTGGGAGCACCCACTGAATCCCAAACTTCTGGAAAACAAAATCCCATAATGCAGTAGCTACCTCACAATGAATCAGGAGGTGGTCCCCGGTCTCCCATTGTCTCTTACATAAACAGCACCACCAGCTAACACATGCCCCCTTTTCATTAAATTATCACATGTGAGGATTTGACCTTTAGCCGCAGTCCAGATGAAGAAAGAAATACGGCGAGGGGCTTTCACCCCCCAAATGCTTTTCCATGGGAATTTAGGTCTGTAAGCGTTTTGAAGAGCACAATAAAAGGATCGAACAGCAAATTCTCCAGAGTGACTGGGCTTCCAAACCATCTTATCACTGCCCTCTCTTCTTGGATTAAAAGTAGGGTCTATATAAGTGTTTTATTGTATTCAAACAAGGGAAGTTGATTAATAGAATTATTGAGTGTTTTATTATTGAGAGGCACGTTGGCCTTGGTGTTCTTCCTCCTCTCTTCTTTCTTTCTTGCGGGTACTGTTCACGGGTACGGTTCATACAACCTTTGAACACCCTAAACTTCTCTCTTTTCCTTCTTTCTTGCAACCCTCCACGAATCCTCTTAAACATTAACCCACCACAACTACACCTAGACAAATTCCCTAATTTTTCCTACGTCAAATAGGAAGAACTAGCGTTCTTATTGAGACTAAAACTCATCGGGAAGAAAATAGATTTACGAATGGAATCAAATATGCAGTATTTACAGACAAAAGTATTCGATTATTGGGTAAAAATCAATATACTTCTAATGTTGAATCGGTATCAACTAGGACAAGAATAAAGCATTGGGTCGAAGTGTTCTTTGGTGTCAAGGTAATAACTATGAATAGTCATCGACTCCCGAGAAAGGGTAGAGGAATGTGGCTATTCGAAAATTAAAGTTTATCAGAATCTTGGTCTAAAATTCCTAAAAAATAGCCTTTTATGATTACATTGGTAATAATCCGGCAAAGGAGGAATTATTTAAAGCAGGCTCAATGGACAATGGGGATGGAATAACTGTTGGGTGGGTCTCAGATGAGGGATCCCTAGGAGAGCCGCCGACTCCAGCTACCGTCCATGTATGATTTATACTAGATCTAACCAACTGCCCATCCTACCTTAGCTCAGTTAGAGTCAGGCTAGCAGCAGGATTGAGAAAGAAACCAGAGGTTTAGTATAATAAATTGTCCTGTCTTTTTGGGCAAGAAAACTCACTTGGTTCTGAATTAGTGGATGCTGCCAAAGGGAGTGGCAATGCCATATGTAAAAAGGAAGAGACTCATAGAATGGCAGAGGCAGATTGAGCGTTTGCACATTTTCATTAATCATTGAACATGATCTATATAGACACTATGCTAAACCTGAAAATCTTAATGCCATAAAATCCTCCTAGCCATTATCCTACTACAATAATTCTTGTTGCTTGCTCTTCTTTTTAAAGAAATTGCTTGAGTGGCTTTCAAATCTTACCTTTAGGAACGAAATGAGTCTTTCTTAGTGCATACCTTCAACAACCCTTAAAGCGTGCGAGTAGCCCTAGCTAATAAAGTTGTGAGATTGAAAGGTTTGAAGGACTAAGCTTCACCCAGTACGCAACTCGGTTTTCTGCCGCTAGGAGCTTTCAGCGCATCAAGCTCTCCCCCTTTGATGCTAGCGCCTTCCCCGAAAAAGGAAGGGGGTTGGGGGTCGGAACTAAGGCCCGTAGTCGCCCCCGTTCCTAAACAAAGAGGGCACTAGAGTGGAATCAAGTGAAAGCTGGGTGGAGAGCGAGGGGGAACTCAAGATTTTAAATGAGATTTTGAATGAAATCTCCCCCGAGGTGGAACCATCGGTTTCAGCGGAAGCTCATCCCCCTGGTACCACTACTCCGGATCCGGATGCATCTGCTGCTCTAACCGAGGGTTCCATTTCAAGGAATCGAAGTTTAGAAGCTTCCTTAGATGCATGAATACGAGCTCTAGAGGAAAAGGATTCCCTCTTCATTTGGTGGGACAAAAACTATAGGGATTTCGTTATAGATAGTTTGGAATCTCAAGAGAGCCATGAGTATTCTCTAGTAATCGATCACCTTTTTTTAAGTTTAGCTTTTCGCATCACCTTTTGATTTGATGACCGACGACTAAAAGTCTAGGATGCATGGGATGCCTAAAGTCTTATATCTGATGTTTGTTATGGTGAGATCATCTTCCTCTGATCTGGAGATAGACCAGGAGCGATTATCACACCACCAGCTCCAGATGGAGGTGATCTTTCTAACAGAATAGGCGGACTGTAAGAAAGACCCAATGACTCAACCAAGTCATACAATTTGCATAAAAGACCAAAATGAATCAGTTCTTCACTTTTCCGTTTTATTGAATTTGCTTCATTAATAGGCTCACGAGTGACTTTGATCGTTATGGATTGGTACCAAGATCTACAGGCAAGCCTAATTTTAATGATGGGTACAGTAACATTGAAAATGGCTCCATCTTTAATGAGATTATATGAACAAATGCCTGAACCAAAATATATTATTGCTATGGCAACATGTACAATTACAGGGGGGATGTTCAGTACCGAAACCCTAAATTCCTTTCTAGATATTTCTCAATGTCCCGGCTATTCACGGAACGTGAGAAGCTTCTGCTTGTCGCTCCCTCTTTTTCCAAGAATTTATGTACTTCCCTTTACTTCATAGGGCCTTCTCTAATAGGGGAAAAGCCTTCCATTTCCGTCAAATGACTCGGCCTCCCCTGTCTTCCACCGTCTGGGTTCCCTTTCCTCCCTATGCTATGCTCCCACGGCGCAAGCCTACCACGTGTCGGACATGGACACACCTAGGATACGGCTAATGTGTGTTTGTGGATTGTTTGGCAAAAAAGATTAATTTTTAATTTAGGACACAATGGAAACACAGTTTGATACGATAGCCGAAAAAATAGAAATAAAAGAAAAAAATTGGATTGGCACCTCATATCTACAATCTCGATCTACTCACTCTATTTGCACTCTGGCCGCTCAGAACAATCAAATCGGCAACACTTAAAGCCCATGGGCATTCTCTTTCTCTTTTGCTTGGTAAATGGTCTCTAACTATTCCAAAGCGTGGGAAGGTTGTAAGCCACTACTTCCTCCAACTTCATTGCCAATGGCCAATGATTGGTTCCCTTGACATTGTTTCGCTTCTCACATATTGGAGCCATCAGAAGTTCAGAACGAATGATTGACTGTGTTTTTCTTCATTGCGTACGAGCATCTAAACTCATCCTTTTACGGATATGTAATAAAAGCCAAAGGAGTGGACTGGCATGCTAATCTTAACCCATAGAGATTTTTTTATTTAATTTTTCTGTTAAAGATTTTCTTAGTCTATTAGTTGGCTGTGTGAATATCTCAAAATATAATAACAGGTTTATTAGCACATTTTATTATGTTTATTGTGTACTTAATATTTAAGTGTAGCATTTTATTGTATAGTTTTCTTTAAAAGTGACGTTAAAAACAAGTATTTGGCACATAAAGCCTCTTTCTAATTCAAATTTAAAAAG
>BKZX01033451.1:0-23893 GCA_014362285.1 Fagus crenata
TGTTACAGGTGTGGTAGACTCGGGAATGATGAGAGGCTTGTGTGAATCATTGTTTGGGAGGGGAAGATGGGTCAGTGCAGTATGGAGATTGGTTGAGAGTTGGATTTGGATGAAAATTGGTTGGTCCACAGTTGAGTGCTGGGGTTAGAAAGGGAGACAGAGGTTCACCGGCGGTTCCAACTAGAGCGGTGCAAGCTATACATGATAAAGCTGAACAAAGTGAGAGGGAGGGGGAAGCGGTGGTTGGGGTGCTATCACATGACATTGAAAAGTCTGAGCATATAGGGGGGAAAGAAAGTAGCATTTAATTTAATGGACAAGCAAGGGATGGTTTCAGGTGAAGAAGGTAAATAAAGGCAGTAAGGGCTTTCATGAATGTAATAAATAATAGGGATATGGAGATGGGTTGTCAACATGGATAGCCTATGACTATCTCAGTTGGGGAGAAAATTGATACGGGTGTTGATGGGGTGACCAAGGAAGTTACTAGAAATTTTAGCGCTTTATGAGCAATTTTTAGGTGAAAAAAAAATAAAATTCAAAATGAAAAAAACCGCTATCTTTTGCAGTAAAAACACAAAGGAAGATAAAAGGTTGGAGATTCAGAGGATGTAGGGGGCTCAGGTTACTACACAATATGAGAAATATCTCGAGATGCCAGCTATGGTGGGGCGGTCTAAGAGCATTATTATCAGACTCCTCAAACCGTTGAAAAACCTAAAATATAACAAAAAAACTCACCAAAACACCTCACAATAGCCTCCCCATTCGGCCGAAAGTCTGAAGTTGATGAACAGTAGCTCGCCCAACTCAAGGAGCAACTGTTCATCCGCTAAGGCATTAAATAAATTTTTTTTTTTCTTTTTTCTCTCTTGATCCTCTGTCTTTCTCTCTATTTCACACCAAAAATAACGGTGCTCAATGAAATCAGAAAATCACAAGCAGCAATAAAAACCGGAGCATTGAATCACAAAATAAAAAACACACAAACACACACAAAAAAACAAACAAACAAACAAACAAAATAAATAAAAATAAAAAACACAAACAAAAGAATATAATCACAAAAAAAAAAAAAAAAAAACACAACCAAAAACGTAATGAAAAAAAAAAAAACAAAGTAAAAAAAAAAAAAAAGTAAATAAATAAATAAAGGGGGAAAGAGAGACGTGAGTGGGGTTGAGGCCTGAGGGGAAAAAAAAGAGAGAAATGGGGGAGGGGAACGAACTGTGAGGTCTGAGAGTAAAAAATGAAATGGAGGTGGGGGGGATGTATGTCTGGTGGGGGAGAAGTAAAAAGAAAGGGAAGGGGGTACGTGGGTGGTGGGGAAAAAAAAGGAAAGAAAAAGTTAAAAAGAAATGAATAGGTGGTGTACGTGGGTAGTGGAAAAAAAAAAAGAGAGGGGATATATGACAGTAAAAGAGGGAGGGGGAGGAAAAAAATAGGAAAGGAAGGTATTTTGGGAGTTGTGAAAAAAATAAATAAATAAATAAATTAAAAAATGGAATAGTAAAAAATTAAAAAAATGCAATTCTTTTTAAAAAAAAAAAAAAAAAAAAACCTACAATTCTATTATGTTTTAGCCAAAAATAAAAATAAAATTACCTATTTTACCTACCAAATTTAATTACTTCATCAGTTACTAGAAATAGAAAAAAAAAAAAAAATGATATTTAGTTAAAGAGGAAATGACATAATCAAGGACGTCCCAAATTTGTCTCAATCTCTATCCATGCCAATGTATACTGCTGTCTTGTTCTCAATTGCAAACAAACAAAATTGTACAGTTTGTTCTATGATCTTATCAGACTATCCAAGAAAAATACAAATAGCATAATGACATAATCAATGATGAAACAAAAGTTGGAAAATATTCAGCTCAAATCCTTTTGCATCTTTCCGGATATTGACTATTCATAGGGGTCCCAATGCTTTTCCACCATTTTGATAAATTTGTTGTAATGACACATCATTTTTTTTTTAAAAGAGTAAGTCTGCTAATACAAATTATTTCACATAAATTTCACACCCTTTTAATGTGTTCTATACTTCTAGTAACTCATGTGTATGGCCGTGCTATATTGATATAACTATGAATTAAAAAATAAAAAATAATCAGGGCATGCTATATTAGTACAAGATTAAAATTGTAAACCGTCTAGACAAAATAAAATAAATAAATAAAATAATTGTAAACCATCAAAGTACCTGCAAAATGGTCTAATGGTAGAATAGTGGGCATGTCATAATCAATGACAAAGAGAGGCTGTCAAGGGGGAACCAAGTCTCCCAAAACTTTTATACAAGTTGAAGTCCTAGTTTTGTTTCTATTTGGACTTTCAAAGTTTGTTTAATTTTCTTTATTCTCAATTGAATTTTAGTACTATGTTGATGGCTCTATAGATATATATCTGAGACTGGTGATTTTAGACATTGAAAATTTTGAAAAGAAGAACACAAACTTGAAAGATGGCAGAAGGGAAAGAATTCCAAATTCCAAAAGTGAAATTGGGCAGTCAAGGCCTTGAGGTAAATGCTAATGCAATTCTTTGAATACAACCTTTTTTTTTTTTTTTTTCAAGATACTTCCACTTTGTATATGTTCAAGTCAAATTTCTTTGAAAACCCCTCTGTATAATTTGATCTATTTTGAGTTTTTTAAAGTTACAAGAACCCATCTACATATTGGATTCTTGGTATTCTCTGCGTGTTACAACTGGCTTTGTTGAAGTTGAACCACAGATATGTATGTCGTTTTCCTAATAATGCAAAATTTTACTTTTACATCTCCTATGCACACCTCTTATATGTAGTTAATTTTCAATTAAAGTTAACCATGTATATGGGGGATTGCACTGCAAAGAAAAGGTGTACAAATAGCACTATTATTGAGTTCAACATGATGAACTAAACAGATTTAGCATAGTGAGAAATGAGAATCTACCTTTGGTGGCAAGTTTTAGTGGGAATGAAAAAACAAGAGTTTTGTGCAATTTGGTTATACATATAATTGAATTGTGTTTTGAGGTTATGATGCCCTTGAAACTCTGTTATGACACCAAAGCAGCCATCTGTATATCTCAGAACCAAGCTCAACATGTTGTCATGTGGGATGTCAACATAGAAAGGATGGAGATTCCAGACCTTATATAGTCCTGTTTCTTACTTCAATCAAGAGTCTCGACAGAAGGTTGGACTTGGACCTGCATAAATAATCTATAACCATGAAAGTTTAGTAATAAATTTAACTTCCATAAATCCTTCTAGTCGTTATGGAATATCTTGCAGTTAATCTTTCCCAATGTTCAAGATGCATAGGTTCAAAGGTTTTAAGGACTAGTTTTCTCTACTAAATTTTATCTTAACTTTTTGTTTTTCATTTCTTTGTAATTCTTGACTCTTTTTTTCCTAGGTCTCAAAGTTGGGGTTTGGATGTATGACCCTGAGTGGAACTTACAATTCTCCACTCTCTGAGGAGGATGGAATCTCAGTAATAAAACATGCTTTCAGTAAGGGAATCACTTTCTTCGATACAGCTGATGCTTATGGACCCTATTCTAATGAAATTCTGATTGGAAAGGTAAATGACACCAATTTTTCTTTTACTAGTTCAAGAAGTCAAATGTTTTTGTTCCTGACTTGAAGTAAATCTAAAGATGGTCATTGATGTGGAAATATCTTTGTGATACTAATCTAAAGCTATTGGGGACCATGTTAAAACACTGTGTTATTAACTGAAAGAAGTTCATATCTTTCAGGCTTTGAAGCAGTTGCCAAGAGAGAAAATTCAGATAGCAACAAAATTTGGCTTCGTAGCAACGGAATTTCCACGTATGCAAGTGAATGGTAGCCCTGAGTATGTTCGCTCATGCTGTGAGGCTAGCTTGAAGCGTCTTGATGTGCAATACATTGATCTGTATTATCAGCATCGGGTAGACACAACAGTTCCCATAGAAGAAACTGTAAGTGATTCTCTTGCCCTTTCAACCACACGCCTGCAAGGGTTGGCCATTTGAATTATTTCTTGTTTGTAATTTGAAACTATCAAATTCTCTACAAATTCATTATTTCATTGTAGTGATAGTGGGATGTAAATGGCCAATTTGATTAGATACATCTTATTGAAATGTAGGTGGGTGAACTTAAGAAACTGGTAGAAGAGGGAAAAGTCAAGTACATTGGTCTATCTGAACCCAGTCCAGACACAATAAGGAGGGCACATGCTGTACATCCCATCACAGCTTTACAAATGGAGTTTTCTCTCTGGGCTCGTGATATCGAGGAGGAGATAATTCCACTTTGCAGGTTTTTTTCACTTCACAGATGATGTTTTTATAAATTTTGGCCTCCATATATGTTAATTATCTTATCTAGAAGCATGAGAATGCTCTTGATGCTTTTATGCATGTAGGGAGCTTGGCATTGGAATAGTTCCATACAGTCCTCTTGGTCGTGGCTTTTTTGCAGGCAAAGGAGTTGTGGAAAATTTGGCTGCAAATAGCGTATTGGTACATATTCACTTTTATTTGTTAGACTTCCAAATTGCCTGCATAATTCTTCAGGCAACAATGATATTTTTCTTTGAGCTATGCATACTTCAAGTTCATTGAATAAAATTATTCCTACAAGGGCAAACACTATTTAACCTTGCTTTAACAATAGTAATAATAACAATAAAATGCTTTAACTGAACTGACAGCATTCTCTTTAATCTATAAGGAAATATACCCTCGGTTCCAAGGAGAAAATTTGGACAAGAACAAGACCATTTATAGTCGAATTGAAAGCCTTGCCAGAAAGAACCAATGCACTCCTGCTCAGCTAGCACTTCAATGGGTTCTCCAACAAGGAGATGATGTTGTACCCATACCTGGTAATTGGCTTTCATTTTATTTTATTTTTTGTCTGATAATTACATTAGTCTAAAATGTTCTATGTATTTAAGTTTTCCTTACAAAAAATAAACAAAAGAAAAGTGGCTGAAGTTCTATCCAGTGTTAATAATACTAATTGTTTTAATTTTCATTGGAAGTGTTAAAAGAGAGGACTGCTAGTTCCGTACAGATCTCAATTCTCAAGGATAATTAATTTAATTTTATTATTTTGACTGTATATATCTTATTTTCTCTTTTAGCAATCAATCTTAGTTATTTAGTATAAACAGTTACTTTATGATCCCTTTGGAACTATTTTCCTAGATTTTATTCTCCAATGTGCCAAATCTCTTATATCATTCCTTTTAAAAGATCAAAGCAAGTTGGGACTTTCACCTGCTATTTCTCACTGTTCATTTGCCTGGAATTTTTTCAGGGACAACTAAGATCAAAAATCTGGATGACAATATTGGCTCTTTGAAGGTAAAACTTACAGAAGAAGACCTCAAAGAGATATCTGATGCTGTACCAATAGAAGAGGTAGCTGGTAGTCCAAGCTTTTTAAACATGGAACATTTTCACTGGAAGTTTGGCAGCACTCCTCCAAAAAATTAATTCTCTATTTACACATGGATAATGTCCATTTCACTTAGATATAAGTGCTATGTATTTTTGTGAAATGAATGGCCAGATTGCTGCTAAATAACTACTTTAGTCATTCACACTGCAATATTAGCACATTATTATGTAAACTTTTGAGAATGGTACCAATGTGGTTGCTTTATGTCATGCTCTATTAGCTATTTTAACAGTTTGTTCCTCACTTTTTAAGATATAAATGTCAGTTCAGGGCCATACATTCTAAAGGGTGGTGTAAACTTCCCTCCCTCTCCCCTTTGTGCTTCAAACCATTCATAACTGACCAAAACTCTTCCTCCTTGATACCCAACACATGGTAACTTTTAGGGCCCTTCAAATGTTTGATACATGACCAAAAGAGTCCCGCTAGCAATTCAAATGTGTGCTTTTGGGATTTCTTTCAAGGTTTTAATTGGTTCGGGCTTACTAAATAGTCATCCATTGGGTTTACACAAGGTGCTAATCATTTTGACCGAGATTGGGTTTTTTCGTCATTGGAATTTAGGATTTCAGATATTGGTAGGTATAAAATGGGGTGTCTACAAACATAACAAGAGGAGACTTTTTTTGAGTTTCATGCTTGCAATAACACGTGTAAATAAGATAATTTAAGGGCTCAACAGCCATAGGACAGAAACAACGAAACAATCACAAATCAGAAACTATGATCAAGAATAACAACCGAATTTCAAGGTGGTAACTTAAGGGTACTTGTACCAAATCATTGAGCTTAAGGCACCCAAAATTGAGCTAATACACTTCAATATCAATAGGACATGTACAAACAACCGTTTCAAATAAAACATAGTACAAAACAGGGACAACTTTCTATCTTGATAGTTTTTGGTTAATATGTTTGAGTCTAAGACATATAGAAACCGAGATTTAACTCCAAGAGACATAGGAATGCTAATTGAATTCAATTAAAAGCTTAGCAGAAAGATGATACAAGCTGTCAAGAAAATTAACATTTAACATGGAATTTCAAGATGAGATTCGACTAAGCAAGGAGTTCTGTAAGGAGATATAACTTACATGCAAAAGTAGTAAGTCCTCTAGTCTACATGGCTATGTGTTAAACCCTTGATCCTTGAAATGGGTGGCTGCATGTGGTGGCAGCTTGCATCCATGCCAGCCACACAAACTTATGGGCATAAGGAAGGCATATCATGTCAAGAAAAAAAGTGGTTCTGATTGTTTAAATTAGTGTGGATACCTTACTATGTTGTAATGGAAATTAATCAAATCAATATTATAAGCTGTAACTAGCTATCAACGAGACAAAAGAAACATATAGAAGACATTCGGATACATAATATAGTTGTAACAACACATATATTTTAAAATAACACTTTGGGATAGATTATGTTTGCTGGGTAGTTTGGGCTACCATTGCATGGCCTAGCTGTGGGCTGAAACATGTGCATAGACAGTGTTCATGTGTTGAACAAGTGTCAACAACATGGTAGAGTAGTTATTAAGTGATTACCAAGCAATTACATGTCAGGAAAAAAAACCCTGTCAATGTGTTAGCAATGTGGAAAAGCACCAATGAGGAAGTAGTTGTGTCCCAACTCCCAAAGGGTTCCAAATTAACTTGTGCAGCAAGTCCAGGGGCAATTATCCAAGTAACTTCCATTAACTGTAATTTCTTGCATAATTCTTAAAGTTGTTGAGGGTGTCGAAGATGTGTAAGGGAGGAAAAAGAGTCTTGTGTGGGAAAGCAGTGTGTATGTGTACTTTATAAGCTTGGTGGTTGAATATGAATAAGACATATATCAAGTCTTGGAGGTTTTAGTGTCCTTTATACTTTGTGGTAAAGTAATAAATGTTGGTAGTGTTTCCCTGTAATTTTTGTGTGTGTTATGCATGCTTTGATGCACATAAATTGTTTCTAAGTTTTCTTAGGAGTGTAGGGTTTGAACTTGAATCTCTTTTAGGCTTTTAGCTGAAGACATTGGAAATTCTACAAACATTTTCACAGAATAAACAAAAGATGTTCAGGGAAAATATGTGCAGAAATTATTTATTTATAATCCTTTATCATTCCTAATCTGAGTAAAGATAGAATTATTATTATTATTTTTATGATAATTCGATAGTTTGGAGAGAGAGGATTTGAACCTCAATTCTCCAAGTTAATAATCATAATACTATAATATATATATATATATCTAAATTTATCAAAATTACATCTTAATTTTTGTCTATTTCAAAGCAAAATAGAGAATATCATATTCCCATTATTATAGATATAGTATAGATACTACAACCAATAATAATCCTCTGATTCTAGAACCACTAACCCTCAAAATCAAGCCAATATATATGAAAAGTGAAAGGAAATTCCAGCCACACCAAGGCAGGATGAATTTAATTACCAACTAGCACAAAACCACAACAAATTCAATAAGAGCAAATCTTATTTGAAGTTGTAGTAATTATTCACTTCAGAAACATGCATTACAAGACAGTCCAAAATAATCATATCCAAATCCGAATATTAAGTGGCTACCTCTACTTATATAGTTAAGGTGTCCCATTGTCACCAACAAAGAACATCTTACAAATTAAGTAGTACTGAAAAAACATTTGAGGCTCAATTGCAATCCCTAGAGTCCTTGGAGTCAATAGACCAGCTTTTAATTCAGATTTCACCTGTGAACCAAAAAGTCAATAAAAAACTTCATGAAAACAGGACAGAAAGATGGACAAGTAACCAATACAAAATAATATTAGCCACTTTTTTGTTCTGTTTTTTCGTTTTTTTGTATAAGTAGCAAATAATATCAGCAACTAAAGGAGAAAAATCATACAAAGAAGACGAAGAGGACCACGAAATATCGCTGTTGCTCCTGCGGGGATTGCGATTTTCACCACCAGGAGGCTGCATTGTAGCAAATCAGTGAAAAGAGCAAACTATCAGGAGCAAACAATGGCATCAATTTGTCTTTGCACGCTACTATACCTAAAAAAGAGTAATCCTAAGGACAATTTTTTTATTTTTTAATAACAAGTTGTAATTGGTGTAACATTACTTTATATGAATTTACTACTGATTTCACTTTCATTATGTATCAATCATAACATTTTGTATAAATAGCAAATAATATCAGCAATAAGAGGAGAAAAATCATACAGAAGGCCAAGCAGACCACAATATACTTCTAGTGCTCCTGCTGGGACTGCTACTTTCACTAAGAGGAGGCTGCATTGTAGCAAATCAGTGGGGGAAAGAAAAAGAAAAAACCTATTAGGAGCAAACAATGGCATTGATTCATGTGTCTTTGCACCCATTGTTACAATGGTAAGTTGT
Source organism: Fagus crenata (assembly GCA_014362285.1). Classification (NCBI taxonomy): domain Eukaryota; kingdom Viridiplantae; phylum Streptophyta; class Magnoliopsida; order Fagales; family Fagaceae; genus Fagus; species Fagus crenata. The sequence continues at coordinate 8,830 of BKZX01033451.1, forward strand.
AATTGGAGTAAAATCACTATTGCATTATTATTATGTAGCAATCATCGTAATATATCACCTCAGCAATTGTGAAAAATTGTGTCATTAGACTTATTGTTTTAAAAGCTAAAAATGAAAGTCTAGGATTGTACTTACGGAAGAAGTAACTGGAGATCTGGTTGTTGACCGAGATCTGCACAAAAGTTCACAAACAAGTGAATTCAATATCAACAACACATTTGCAAAACTTTGATCCTAGAGTCTCAATCCCAGTTCCATTCAGTGTTACCATAATCAACAGGTAGAAGTAGAAAAGATTAAAAAGCCCAAATCTTTAGCAGCAACTAACATTAAAAGCATAAACTCAATTTTCTCATGATCATAACCTCTTAATAAATCAATATTTTTCCAGCAATACATGATAACTTAAATGGACTGATAAAAGAATAGGAAAAACAAATGCAGCACCATAATGGAAACCCTAATTGGCAAATCATGCATATAATATAATATATTAGTGTTATTAATATTTTACAAAATTGGTCAGTATGATGACTGACCAATCTTGTAACCCCTTTCTTAAGAAACCAGTTCCATCTTTGAAAAATGAAAAATGAATTTGTGTGGAAAATTTTTATGGAATCTCCAAAGGTTACATGGTCTAAGGAAGAAAGATTTTACAAAACCATTGACAAGAAATTAAAGTTAAAAAAAAAAAAAATGATCAAAATATATATTTGTTAACGTGAATTTAAGATAAAAGAAAAAGAATAACCCTTAGAAGATAGCACTGACTCTTATTTCATGATACCAAAAAACCCAATCCCAATCAATTTGACTAAAGCCTAGATAAGTTGAGAGTTGAGATAAAAAGAAGTAACACTACATGAAAACCAGAAAACATCACATAAATAATTAATTTTTAAAAGCAATAAAAATTAGATTGGATTCCCTGTGCATAAACCTTAGGCATGCATTTGCAATCAAGAATTATCAATAACATACCTTGAACGAGATACTGATGGAGATATGCTGCAGCAAAAAATAACATTTTCTAAAGTCAGTATGTATTATTACTAAAATCTCATTTCAAATCTTACTTCACTCAAACTATTTTACTTTAAAAAAATAAATAAAAAATTAACCTCAGGCTCCTGCCACTATCGCTTTGGTTGCGACTAGGGCTTCTCGACATTTTAGGACTACGGACGGGGCTTCTAGAGTAGTTCCGTCTTGCATCACGGCTGCGAGTTCTACTTCTACGTCTTGAATCACGGTTGCAACTTCTCGAGCAGCTTGGTCTCGAATGATCACCATGATGGTTAGGATGGTTGGGAGCTACACTCTGTCTTGAATCACGGTTGTGACTTCTCGAGCAGCTTGGTCTCGAATCACGATGGTTAGGATGGTTGGGAGCTACATTCCGTCTTGAATCACGGCTGCGACTTCTACTTCTACGTCGTCTTGAATCACCTTTGCAATTTCTAGGGCACCTCCGTCTCGAATCACAATGGTTAGTAAGGATACCACGTTGAGAATTAAGATTTTTATAGCGATCTCTTGTTGGTGAATCTCCTCGAGGGCCATGTGCATATATAACCTTTAAAACCACAAATCATGCATGAGAAAAACATTGAAAAAAATAAAAAATTTCAACAAAGATGAAAAAATAAAAGTGAATAGGCAAAAGTGTTTCTAACTCGTAAGCGATGACTATTAAACTTGCACCCATCTGCGAAGTAAACTGCATCTTTAGCATCAAAAGGATTTTCATACTGCAAAATGACAGTTTTGGAAATGAACTATATAAGCCATTAAAAAAAAAAAAAGCATTCATAATTGAAAATTTATGCAAGTTTGTAAATACCAGAAGTTGTACAATTAGAACTCACCTCAACAAAAGCAAAGGTCCGGGGTGTTGATGCTTCCTTCAGATCAATGTCCACAATGTGCCCATACTGCATTTGGACAGCAAAGACGAAAATAGGGGATCAGAAGAAAAAAATTATCTTATAATAGCTACAAAGATTGGCTTCAATAATCATAAACAAATAATCTTATCATATAGTTTGAGGTAATCTAGCACGTTAAGAAGTATCACATGTCTTATAGTCGCCTATTAACACTAAATAAATAAAAAATCATGCTTGTAGTAACACTATGTCAATGTCAATTCCACTACCAAATTCTTCCCCCTTCTAATGAATGAATGAATGAATAAAGCTCTACACTTTCAAAATTCATTCATTTTTCCCAAACAACCGCACCTTAACTTAATGCAATCAACTAAAAATGCTCTCTATTTCAAAATCTTTTCATTTTTTCATTTCATAATTAAGATTTTATTTTATGAATCTAATAATATACAGACTGTCACATTATTTAAAACTTTAAATAACATGACAATCATACAATTTTCCTTGAATCAATATACACACGTAGTTACGTACACCCCCAACCAGCACTAAGAATATCCTCTAAGAAATCATTGACTATGCCAAATTCCACCAAACTTAATATATTTTTCTTTATGCGTAATAAATTTTAATGGGAAAAGAAAAGGGGAACAAACAAATATTCAACTTTTCACAAAAGACAATTAATCTAGACCATCAAAACTAATTACTTTCACATCATACAAGTGCTGAAAACATGGCCAAAACGAAAAGCACCTTAATGCAATTAACTAATTAATCAATCTAAAGGTACACCCACAACCAAAAGATATTTGTATAAACAATATGGATTTATATATATATATATATATATATATTGGTAAGTTTATATATGCATGTTTTAACCCACAACCTTACCTTCCACCTTCTTCATTTTTTAATGGGGGTGAGGATCATCGGGTTTCTATTATCAATATGCTCAAAGCACTCATGGACAATGCCAAATTCCACAACAAATAAATCTATCTTTCTAAGCACCAAAATACAATCTATCTTTCAATTTGCTAATAAACTTTTTTATTTCAAAAAAAAAAAAAAAATTGCCAATGAACTCTAGTTCAACTGGCGCTCCTCCCCTTATAAGTGCTAAGTGGAGGGTGGGGTGATGGCTTCAAGACCTATCGAGTGCATTGGAAACTTACCATTAAAAATAAAATTGAATTTCAATTCTCACTAATTCAATCTAATCTATCAAAACTAAAACCTTTTTCAGGTCCTACCAAGCACCAAAAATGTGGCCGTAAACATATTGCTATCAACTGAGTCAATCTACAAGGTACACCCACAACCTATAGATATTTTTTACTACGACAAATCTTACAGAAAAATAATTCAATTTTTTTTTTTTTTTTTTTCTATTTACCAAGAATTCAACATTTTCACTAACGAAAATCCAATTTATCAAAAACAAACTTTTTCACGTCCTACCAACAACCAAGAACTAAAAACATGGCCCAAAAAAAGATAATAATAGATTAATGCAATCTACAAGGCTATACCCACAACCAATCGACATTAGCGCAAACAATATGCTCAAAGATTGACTACACCAAATTCCACAACAAATCAATATATTTTTTCAAATTTAACAAATTTTTCCAAGAAAAGAAAAGTGTGCAAACAAAAATTCATTTTTTTCACTAAAGACAATCTAATCCATCAAACTAAACCTTTTTTCACATCCTATGAAACACCAAAAATGAGGCACAAAATTTAAAAAACAAAAACTTTTTACTAAAACCACACCAACCAATTTTCAAAGGTGAAATACTAAATAGTGAGTGTCAAGTATATAAAAAGAAATAACTAATAAGTAGCAAGTATATAAACAATAACTTATCAAAACCTTTGATTATCCCAAATTCCACATTATATGAATTCATTTCTTTCTTTCTACTTAACAAATCTCACCAAGAATCCAAAATTTCACTAAAGAAATAATACATCAAAATTAAACCTTTTTTCCCAAAAAAGTGGTACAAACCAAAAATATATATATTAAAAAAACCACACCAACTATATTTAAAAAATAAAAAATTACCTCACAAAACACCTCTGCTACATCTTTCAAACGAGCATAACCAGGCAGATTCCCAACATAGACGGTACGCTTTATACATCTTCTCATTTTTTTTTTCCCCTGAAAACATACACACAATTTTAAATGATTTAAATCATCACTAACCTAAACAAACAATTTGTCACTAATATAAATACATTAAGACTAATCCAACTTAAATCAACACTCTAAGAAGTTCTAATTAAAAAAATAAAAAATAAAAATCACCCATTAAAGAAAAAGATGCAATCTTTAATCTTTTCCAGACCCAAAAAAAATTACCCATTTGAAAGCTTAATTTATATAACTGTTCCAAATCCAAAAATAAAAAGTAACCCACATGCATATATTGTGGATCACTGAATAAAAATAAAAAAATAAAATAAAAAAAACTACAAATAATTCAGAAATAAATCAAAATATCTACCTAAAAAATTAAAATGTGAATTTGGAAAATCAGTAAAACTTAGATAAAGTTCCTTAGGTCAAATACATTAGGTTACTAGTTAAATTTAAATACATTGAATTTAAATGTTCTTGGAAAATATAACATTGTTTGTGTTTCATTGATTAATATAACCATGTGTTTGAATTCAATTAAGGAACCTAATGTACCTAACCTAAAGAACTGTACTAAAGTTTTACCCTTGAAAAATTAAAGTTTAAATAAATATAGGAACAATAACAATAATTTAAAAAAAAAAAAATTACCTTCAAAATATAAGTCTAAAGTTGACACAGAACACCAAGTCCGAGTGGTCCCTCAAGGCTAAAGAAGAAGAAGAAGCTTAATCGAAAATAAGAGAGAGATAAAGAGGGATCTTTATATATCATACATTTTGATTACCTATTACCCCCCCTCAATTTAAGCTAATGGTTACAAAAACTTGACTTGATCAAACTACTAAAAATAGCCAAATCAGACAAGACGGGACATTAAGCCAACCGGACCAAAGAAACCCCCTTCCAATATAACTACTTGATCTTATTCCATAAAGTATTTATAGGCAAAAAGAAAGTAACATAATCAATGACGAAAGGAGAGGCTGGACAGTGGCAACCAAATCTCCCTAAGCGGTTTTGACTACGACATAGTCAAAAGATAAAATAACCAATCCCCCAAAAACTTGTTCAATCTAATTAACCAGGAAACATCCATATCAAAGTATATATACTGCCATGATATTCAAAAAGGAAAAAATAAAAATAAAACATAATTAATGAATGGTGAAACAAGGTTGGAATAACGTTGTCTCAATTCTCAAATCCATGAATACTTGTCTTAATTCTTTGAACTAGCTAGCTTCTTCCTAGTAGTCTCGATATATACTGAGACTGATGATAAATGAAAAGGGAAATCACAGCAATAGATTTAGACACTGAAAATCTTGAAAATAAAAAACACAAATTTTGAAAGATGGCAGAAGGGAACTAATTCCAAACTCCAAGGGTGAAACTGGGCAATCAAGGTCTTGAGCTAAATAAATCCCATTGCCATTCCTTCAATACCCATTTCATTTTTATTTTTTTTTTCAAAAAACCTCCACTTTGAATATGTTCAAGTCACATTGCTTTGAAAGCCCATTTGCTTTATTTGATTTATTTTGAGTTTTTAAGTTGACAATAGCCCATCTACATAATTTGATTTATTTTTTGAGTTGTTATAACTGGCTTGCTGTAATTGAAGCATCCCAATTGGTTTTTGTTTGGTTGGGAAGCAAGAGAAAGTTCTATATGTGTGTGTACACATAAGATATAAATGTCCCTCTTTCCAGAAAGAGATTTCTCCATTTCAAAATCTCCTCATTTGGTCCATTTCATAGTTTAAATTAAATATTATGGATCTAACAATATACAAACTGTGTCATATTATTTAAAATTTAAATGATGTCGCATTTTGTATACTATTAGATCTAAGAAATAAAATATAAACCATGAAATAGACAAATTGAGGGAATTTAAAATGGAGAGGATCATTCTTGTAACCAATGTGATGATATAAGTATCAAATGTTATGTAGAATTAGGGTACTAGCCAATGTAATGATAGGTATCATTATCTGTAATGTTGATAATATAATACTATCAAATATAATGTTTTGTTAATCTCGAGAGACGTTATTTTTTAATTAAAGTTAACTATGTATATTGGATACACGGCCACAAAATTTACAAATAACACTATCCTTTAATAATATCACTTTTGAATAAATATATCATGAATCCCTTTTTTATTTTTATTTTTTTAAAATAAAAAGAATTTCATTAAAAATCAAAACAATGAAAAACTTCCACTTAACCGAGATGGAAGAAAACCAAAATAATTATACATCAAAGTCCATGACCCTACAACGAAGATGACAAAGATGACATACGTCATAGTACATAATCCTACAGTGAGGGTGACAACAACCAAATACAAAACAACAGAAAAATAAAAACAACAACATGATAAATACCTAACAACTACACAAGAGTAACAACACAAGACTTGACTGCAGTCCCTTTCTTCTACTACTTTTGTTAAATGACATTGTACATAAGCTATGATGAAAGAGAGGTTAGGCCACATTTATTTCCTTCTGGTCACAGAATCACCATAAATTCTTTCTGTCTATGGATTTATATATAGGGTACCAATTATCAAATTAAAACTTTCATCTACTTTCTACCTACCCCGTCCTCCATATATTTAAGATTAATATAAAAGAAAGCAAGGGAAAATAAATAAGACTAAAGAAGTAGGACAAAAATTAATGTGGCTGAGAAGCTGAGTGTTCAGATTCCTAATTGAAACTTGGAACTAAAGGACATGTCACATCACATGAGTATAACCCGATTAAAATTATAAAGTTAGGAACTAAAATTATTTTTGCATATGCTTTTACGTGAATTATCCAAGCATGTCTTAACTTTATAACAATTAGTTTGCGTGATGGGAACGTTAAATGAAATAATTATTTTAATTTAATGTTATTTAATTTTACAAGTCAATAATATTTTTATTAGTCCATTGTATTTTAGGTTCTAGTATTTAAACTTATTAGTATTTTTATTTAAAGTCAAAATTAGTTTTGCGATTCAATAATTGGGCCTCCTCAAGCTCTTTAGAATTAGGGTTTCCTATGTTAGTATAGAATTAGGCTTTTGTATTCTTATATGAGCATTGTAGTCCTATAGACAATTAGATTATTATCGATGAATTAAAAGATTTCTTCTGAAATTATTTCTATGACTTGGTGTCAACTCCAATCTAGTGGTTTCCGCTTAGTACTAACTCCAAGTAAAGCTTAAGTTCCGACTCCTAAGTCATATATCCCCTTTATTTTCATCTTCTTTCATGTGAACACAATAGATAGAGAGATAGATAGATAGATAGTAACAGCAAGGAGAGCCTGTTCTCAAGCTCAAGTTTCGCCTAGACAGATACATCCTGTTCTTGATATGAAAAAGGTCAAAACGATGCCATTGCTCAACAGAATTGTGTACCTTCAATGATAACTTTCATTCTAAATGATGAATTAAGTTAATATGCTCCAGCAGGAATTTCTTCATCCCTAAGATACACAATTCTATATTCAAAGCATGAGCATTTAATGGCTGCAGTTCTGTAGGTGCTTTTTATTGGATCAACCTCAGAGAAGAGGTATTTCATTTACTGTCTTGAACTTTTACAGGGACAAGTAAGATCAAGAACCTGAATAACAATATTGGCTCTTTGAAGGTGAAACTTACCAAAGAACACCTCAAAGAGATATATATCTGATGCTGTACTAATAGAAGAAATAGCTGGTGGTAGAAGCTTTCAAAACATGGAGCATTATCAATGGAAGTTTACCAACAGTCCTACCAAAAATTAAGTTTCTATTTACACATGGATAATGTCCATTTCACTTGGATCATGCTATGTTTTTGTGAAATGAATGGCCAAATTTATGTTAAATAACTAGCTATGCATTCACACTGCAAAATTAGCAACGTTTTATGTAAATTGTTTGAGAATGGTACCAATCTGGTTGCTTCATGTCATGCTCTATTAACTAGTTTTGAGAATGGTACCAAAATTAGTAACATAGGCGAATTAACATATCCTTGTACTTCATTATTGAACACTGAACCATACAAAAATACAGAGACTATTTTTTCCCACTGAAGAGCATTGTTGGTTCTAGGCACAGGATAGCTTGGTCCTCACATAGCTCAGTCAATTCCCTCTCAGGCAAAGTCACCATCACTGTCCTTGCAAGCCCTTCTTCCATTGAAGGCATTACCACAATCAACCCTTCTCCCTCCACATTCCCTACATGACACGACACATGAACTGGCTTTGCATCCTTGTCAAATGTTGCCGCGTACATCAACGATGAGCTATTGGGGCTCCCGGCCACCTTGCTTGGTACCAACATGTGTTCCAAGCTAATACATGTTAGTTCAGGGCCATACATTCTAAAGGGTGGTGCAAACTTCCCTCCCTCTCCCTTTTGTGCTTCAAACCAATTCATAACTGACCAAAACTCTTCCTCCTTGATACCCAACACATGTTTGTGCACCAACTCCACAACATGTCCTAACTCACATTGGCCTATCTCTTCTCCCTTTAATGATAGTAGTGAAAAATGCAATGCATTGCCAAAATACCCATATGGGAGTGGAGCTTGCAATAGCCTCCTAGAGTCCACACAAATTGAAAGGGAGTGTGTATAGTAACTTTTAGGGCCCTTCAAACGTGTGATACGTGACCAAAAGAGTGCGGCTAGCAATTCGAAAGGAGTGGCATTAAGACAATTTTCATTGACTTGTAAGAGGCATTTTTTGATCACTGAATTGGAAAATTTATAGGTGGCTGTGGCCATTTTGACTGAGGGAGTTTGTCCTTCCGATTTGGTTGCAAGGTATTTGCCTAATTGTGTATGTGTGTTTGGAACTAGTTGGCCATGGAGTGCTAATTGATTGAGGAAAGGTAGGTGCTCGATGGGTTCTCTTCGGCTAGCATCTGTCCATGATTTGAAGAGTAGGGTTGCACTGGTTAGGTCTGCAAGCATGTGTGAGCAGCTTAGTCCAATAGCTACACCACCCCCTTCAAAGTCATTTATCTGCAAAAGTGGGATTCAAATGCCAATTAGCCACCCTGCTTCCATATAAAAAATTGTGTTCAACAAATTCTAGGCCAAAATCATCAGAATTAATCATTCTTTCGAGATACTATTATTTTATGTATGTATGTAGGGATGGCAATGGGAAGGGACAAGATGGGGTCGAATCATGAGTGCTCAATTCCCTCCCCGTCTCCTCTTCGAGCTGGGAAAAGCCCGAGCAGAAAGGAAACGAGACAAGTCAAGAGGAAATAGGGTAGAGGCATTTTGTCATCTCTATTAAGGTGGTTTTAATGAGATAAAGATGATAGAAAAAAGAGAGATGACTAAATTAAACAAGACAAGACACAACATTTAAAACCTATCCCCATCGCATGCCTCTTTTGAATAGAAAAAGTACTCTTGGAATGACGCAATGTGGTACTCTCTTGTTAAATATTAAAATAGAATTATAGCAAACAAAAATAAAATAATATGTAAAGTATGTAGGGCCTACGTCCACAGAGGAAAACCCTTAATGACTAGATCTTTACTATAGGACAACTTGTATTACAATAAGCAATTCGCATACTATTTATAGGAGAATAACCCTAAACTAATCATAAATTAACTAGGGTTAACATGAGTGTAATACAAGTAATATGCTTAACTTGCACACCAAGTATTGGACTTGGGCCTTGACCATAGAATGGGCTTTGATGTACTTTAACATCTCTCATAGCAATGTGGTACTTTCTCCTCTCACATTAATGATGGGTCCTACCATAAACTTAATTAATAAAACTCATCATTCATACTAGCCTCCTCACACGTGCTCTACACGTGTTCAAAGGCTTTTTTTTGGGGGGGGGGGGGGAAATTGTAGATTAATTTGATGGCAGATAAAAAACAAAAAGAAAAAAATAATAATAATTTCACTGCCGTTATAAATTAGAATTTCTATTTGAAATTTACACTTTAACATTGATTCTAATCATTTCAAAATTTAAGAATAAAAAACGAACTTCATACAAAGTTTAGGGACGAAAACAATAGTTTAATCTTTTTTTTTATTAGTCTCATATTAAAGTTGACCATAAAGGGTTTTTATAAATAAAAATAAATAAAAAAATAAGTTGACCATAAAGGATAGGTTGGCCAAGCCACAATAGCCACAAAAGCAGTTAGGAAGAATAGAAACATAAAGCATATACAAATCATAATAATAATGGAAAAGGACAATCTACCCTAGAGAATGCGCCTAGGACCACCCCGAGTTTCATGAGAAAATTAATTAAAGCCATGCCCAAATCCAAGTCCCATCTTTCTAATAGAATCATAGATAAGATATGAAAACTTTGTACATGTATGATTCGTAGCTTAACAATTAGAAATTATGTAGTAGTAATTATGTACCAAAACTTTGGTTAACGATTTTATTTGAATCAAGGGGCATTTGGCACCAGCCCCCTCCATTTTCACATGTCGTAAACTTTATTCATCTAAAAAATGATTAATGATATTTTCACACTCAATTATAATATTTTTGTATTAATTATTAATAGGTGTGGGTTTATCAAAAAATATTAATAGAGACGTGGAAATAACATCTCTAAAAAAAAAAAAAAAACCTTTATTTTTATTTTGGCCAATAATATTTTCATAATTTTAAGTGATATTTCCGCATTAGTTCTTAGTGTACTTTACCACATAAAATTCTCTAAATATTAACCATTTATTTTAAAATAAAAAGTTAAAATGATGTCATATTATTATTTTACTAACATATTAATAAAATAATAATTTTCAAACCAAACTAAAACATTCCAAGATTAACCAAACCAAATTAAATAATTTTTAATTCTGAAGTGTTTTAGTTTGTTTTGGAAATTATTATTTTATTATTATATTAATAAAATAATGATATGGTATCATCTTAACATTTTATTTTAAAATAAATAATTAAAATTTAGAGAATTCTATATATAAAATATTCTAAAAAATTTTAAAAACCTTAATCTTAGTTGGTACAGAAATATCATTTGAGATTGATACACCAAACAAACAGGATATTTCGTACTATCACTTATCAGCTTGAAAATATCAGCCCTGGAGAATACAGTTCCTTTCTTTAATGCATGTCATGTCAGAATCATAAATGTCAGTCTTTAATGATAGATTGAAGTTTAAAAATAAAAAAAATAAAAAAAAAAAACGATAGATTGAAGTCTTCAGAGTTCAAGCACAAAGTGTTTTACTGTTATGTTTTCCGGTTTCCTCTTAAGAGACCGTAGAGTTACTGTCTAATATCTAAATTATGACTTTTTTACTATTTATTTAAAAACAACAATAATAAATAATAAATAATAAATAAATAAAAAGTTATAACGTGACATTATGCCATTATGGAACTGCCGACAAATTTTACCATTCCAATCCAAAAAAAAAAAGTAAACTGTTTATCTACAGACTACAGCAAATATTTTTATCTAAATCAATTTTTTTTTTTTTTATTTACTAGTTCTCATTTCTTTTCTTAATATAAAGACCTATTATATTTTCTATTCTTAATTATTTTTTTTATTCTTTCTCATATACATTAAAGTTTGTTTGCTATTTTGCAATCCGTTTTTCTTTTGAATTTTTTAGTTTATTTGTTGATGTAAAGTTCTTTTAAAACTCACTTTATAAGTTACAAGTTTACAACTATACATTAACCAACATAAATATACAATCAATAAAAAGCTGCATCCAAAAATAAAAATTAAAATTAAATAAAAACTTTTAAAACTACATCTAAATGCACACTAAAAACTTTCTTCTTCTTTTTATACAAAAAAAAAAAAAAAAATCCAAGTAAAATTTGATATATAAAATTTTTTCTAAAAAGATGTAACACTGTAAAGAAATTAGTAAGAATAACCTGGACCCGGAAGGGTGACCATGTATTCGGATCCTGGGGCATATCTTCCCACACCGTCAGATCCCTCTCCTCGGACCCATCAGCAGATCTAAGCCACTCATCAAGTGTGGCCCCCACTTTTGCCCGTATGACCCGAACTCCAGTATCATTGTTCTTCACTTCCCAGTTACCATTCTCCATTCGGGTCAACCTACCCGTAACAGTCGGGTACATAGAAATCACATTAGATAGGGACTCCCTTAACGGGTCCACCTCAAAGGACCCGACCGGGTTGTCCTTGAAATAAAAGATAACGTGAAGGGAATGGAGCCCCATGGCATGGTCAAGTGAGGATAATGGGTGGGTCTTGGCTGACCCGGATGATTTGCTGGCCACTGCTGTTAGTTTGGAGTGGGCAATCACTCTGCTCTTCATGCTAGACATTCTTGTCAATGAAAGAAGAGTATTATTACTACATACAAATTATGCTATGCGTGTTTTATATATAATTATATATACACAAAAAGAGAGATGGGGATTGAACCGATTGATGGAGGAAAAAGGTAAGGTTGGTGGAGAAAAGGAATGGCTTGTTGGGGTGGTGGGAGTTAAATACAGATGTTGGTGTTTGTTGAGTTTCATTAATGGCTTGGTACTTGGTACTTGGAAGTTGTATTACCCTAATTTATGTCAAACATATTACAAATTTTAATACATACATTTTACAAATTATTGATGTGTTACTAATATAAAAATAAAAAATAAAAAAAGATAAAAGAAGATGTTAATGATATTACAAATTTTATGTAGCAATGAATGTGATTGATAGATTTCAAAATATAATTAGAATTGTAAATGAACGAACCAAGCCGTTTGTGAATAGTTCGGAGTTGGCTACGAAAAAGGCTTGTTTATATTTGTTTATTTAGCAAATTAGCCAATTTCAAGCTCAAGTTTAGGCTCGATTAGTAAACAAGTCAAAGTCAGATATAATAATGTTCATGAACAAAATTGTGAACATGAGGTTTGATTATATATATATACTTGATTTTGGATTGTGTGAGTTTATAAATAAGTTTCGAATATATTAAATTAGTATTTGTAATTTATTTGATAATATACTGCAAGGTTGGTAAATCTAATTTTTATAAGTTAATAAACGAAAATCATTATATTGAAATAATTCAGATAATATAATTTCAACTATGATTTATTTATTAATTATTAGCATAGATTAGTGAAGTGGTACAAAATTTTAGTCACGATGTTTATTATACATGGAAAAAATAAGTTAATCAAGTAGCTCGTGAACAAACTCAAACTTGTTTGACAATAAAATGAACCAAACTTGATCATATAATCTAGTTCGTGGATAACTATTTGCGTAGGTTGCTTAACGGTAGGAAACTCTTATGACTCATCATACCTGAGAACCCGCAGTTGTAGGTTTGAGTAATGACAAGCCCCCATTAGCACGCAAGTGGTCTCATGCCATGCAACATAGGGTTTAAGTGTGCCAAGATAGTACCAACATTTGCGAGTCTTTTTTTTTTTAGCAAAAATAAAATAAAACCTAGTTCGTAGATAAACTCGAGCTTGGCTTTTGTTTGAAATAAAATTAAATGAATAATTCTTAACATTTAATGTTTGGCACCGCTCTACTCGTTTACATCCCTAAACATAGTAAAATGAGTATCTAAATTATTATTTTGTGATTAGAGACACATCAATTTGTAAAGTTCATAAAGTAAAAAAATTTAATATCCCTAACAAAACTCAAAATTGAGTGAAATGAATTAAAAAATTTTGATCATCTAAATTAATGGCCCTAAAAAACATTCCACAAGCAACTGCACGGTCCACTTAGGGTCTTTTACGTAGCATCTGAGCCCAAATGTTTATCAAGTGTTCGTAGATAGGTCATAACTTAAAATAAAAAAAAAAAATAAAGGAAAAATTACATTTTAAATCTGATGGTTTAGGGGGTGTAACAAAGTAAATCCTATAATTTCAAAAGTAACAAATTAAATCTCGAAGTTTCAAAAAGTAAAAAATTAAATCTTAAAGTTTCAAAAAGTAACAACTTAAACCTCAACTCATATAAGTAAAATAAGGGTTTAATTTGTTACTTTTTTAAACATCATGGTTTAATTTGTTACTTTTGAAACTATAATATTTAATTTGTTACTTTTTGAAACTTCAGGGTTTAATTTGTTATTTTTGAAACTATAGAGTTTAATTTGTTATACCCCCTAAACTATAGGGTTTAAAATGTAATTTTCCCATAAATAAAAACCCAACGGCCACATTGTGAGCCAAATTTTTTTGCTTCCCCATTAGATGAACAAAACCCCAACAATTAAAAATATATTTTCTAAAATATTTTAAGAGATTTATTTTTTCTATTGGTCAAAATTTTTGAAATGATTTATAAACAACATAGCACATTGTAGGTGGGATTTTTTCAGATAATAATGGAACCGCAACAATGAATCTCAGTCTATTGGAGACTGTTGGATGATAAAATAAAGCAAGAACTGATCCAAAGTAGAAAGATACAACACACATAATTTTAGATGGTTCGGCAACTTGCCTACGTCCACATCCAGATCTGTAATATATCAAATATAACTGTAAATATAGTAAAATACATTGACCGAACACCCTGAGAGATTCCCTCTCTCCAGTCTCTTCTGCAGCCTCTCCACCTTTTTTCACGTTGCTTTTCCCTGCCCCTTTATAGAATTTTTTGTCCTAGAATATAGTAGAACCTCATGGAACATATACATGATATTTTGTAGATATTTATGAGATATTTTGTAGACTAATCATGTTTACCGAGCTGTAAAATGCATATACAGTGTGCTGTGAAGTGGAGATCAAATTCAACTATACTTCCACTTTTATTTTTAACCTTGTACTTGTCTTAATTAATTTTTGCCCTCCACAATATTGTAGGTAGGATTTTTTCAGATAATAATGGAACCGCAACAAACATTATAGCACAATGAATCTTAGTCCATTGGGAACTGTTGGATGATAAAATAAAGCAATAATTGATCCAAAGTAGAAAGATACAACACACATAATTTTAGGTG
>BKZX01033451.1:23903-44786 GCA_014362285.1 Fagus crenata
ACTGTAAATATAGTAAAATACATTGACCGAACACCCTGAGAGATTCCTTCTCTCCAGTCTCTTCTGCAGTCTCTCCACCTTTTTTCACATTGCTTTTCCCTGCCCCTTTATAAAAAATTTTGTCCTAGAATATAGTAGAAACTTATAGAACATATACATGATATTTTGTAGATATTTATGAGATATTTTGTAGACCAATCATGTTTACCAAGCTGTAAAATGCATATACAGTGTGCTGTGAAATGAAGATCAAATTCAACTATGTTTCCACTTTTATTTTTAATCTTGTACTTGTCTTAATTAATTTTTGCCCTCCACACACGTACTAATAGGTTTGTATTCAATGACCTTTCTAGGTTAGTTGTTGGAATCAATCCTACATAAGAGTAATTGGATTTTTTTTAACAAGTATGAAGTATCCGAGTATCAAGTTGAAAGTACATCACTCACAACGTGTGTCCTACATCATGCCAATGTTTTGATAAAATAGAACATGCATCAATGTCTTGAATTTCGATCCGTTCCAACCGTACCGGAAAAGAAATTACCGTACCAGTGAATAATCCAAAACACAATAACCCCTATTCCATATCGGCTCAAAATTCCGGTTCATACCGCAAACAAAAAACTCTATTTCGGCCCATAATAAAAACTAGACTTTGAGTTGTAATTTTATTTAAAAACTTTGGGCATTTTGATAATTTCCTTCTCCCCCAATCAAGTACATTTCAATTTTTAATTGAGTTATATATCTTCTAAAATTTTTATTTAGAGAATAAATCTAAGATGGATATATGAAATGATTTGGTTATTATTCATAATTTTTTTATGCTATACTTTTTATATCGGGTGCCAAATCTAATTTGGATCACTTCCTCAGCTTTAAACTCTTGTAGAAGCATTGAATCTTCATTTCATCTTTAGTTTCCCATGTGTCCTAGCTATCTTTGATCCCTTGAGTGTTCTTTGGATGGCTTTTTTTTTAGTGAAAGAATCTAGTATTCTGGTCTTTTTCCTTTAGCAAATCCACACTTGATCGTTGCCTCCATAAGACCTCTTTGAATTCCTGGAGTTTGCTAATGTCCTTTCTAAGCTCCATTATCTGCCCTTGAATTTCTCCATCTGTGATTCTTTGTTCCAATTGAGAAAGTGTTTACAATCTGATTGTTCTATAACAATATATATATATATATATTTTTAATAACATGGGTATCTAAAGTTTCATTCAGATGAATTTTATGGGCACGTACAGTTCTCCATTCCACATGCACCACATAAATACTAGGTTCAATGACCTTTTGGGTAGCCTTAAAGGGATATGCAATATGAGATATCCACTAATGAGAGAGAATTCAAAAGGTTAATGTTAGGAGACCATAAATTCAATGACACCAACAATATTATCCATTAATTGCAATCACCGACCTTGTAATTAAGTGCTAGAGTTCGCCTTTAATCACCAACCTTAGGTCTTAGGTTCAATACAATAAAGAGAGATTAAAACTTACTATACAATTGCTTATAAACTGTCCTTAAGTTCCTCGATTAAATTCAATAATGTAGAATTGAAAGTTGTAATTAATTATAAACTAATGTAGCATTGAAAATTGTAATTTATTATAAACTCTTGAAGGGTATTGACCAATAAACTGCATGGTTGTAATCTATTAGTCAATAAAACTTATGGTTGAATATAATTAAGAAACTTAAAGATGCACTACCTAAAGAATTTAGGATAAAACTTAGGTATAGTTCCTTAGTTCAAGTACATTAGGTTCCTAATTGAATTCAAATACATTAAATTTAAATATTCTTGGAAAAAATAATATTGTTTGTGTTTCATTAGTTAATGCAACCATGTGTTTAAATTCAATTAAGGAATCTAATGTACCTAACCTAAGGATCTGTATCTAAGTTTTACCCAAGAATTTAACCTATGTTTTGGCCCTTAGAGGAAAGGATTTGTAAAGGATAAAATTATTTCTATTGTGTAGCTTAGTATATGATTAATTATTTAGAGAGAGATAGTGACTCACATGTGAGGGGGAGATTGTTGGGTATACACGTATGAGTGGAAGTCCCACATGGAGAGAGAAAAGATGTTGATGAATTAATATAACATAACTAGGCCCAAACCTAAAGGCTTAAGTTTTTGGGTAAGGTGCAGAGACAGACCTAGGTGGGGACGGGATAAGGCCACCACCCCACCATCTTTTTAAAAAATAATAGTTAATATAAATGGACCCGTAAAACTTTCAAAAAAATTGCTAATCTGATACATCATGTTCAAAAGAAAACAAACAAATAAAAAAACTTTTGACATTAACAAAACAAATGTCAAATCCCTAACATTACAAAGCTCTAGCATTAATTTTGCGTGTATTGTTGTGCCAATAAATTATTAATAATAATTTTGTTATGGTTTGTGAGACCATGATGTATTTTTGTTATTTATTTTTAATTATCAAAACTAATGATAGTATAACTTTTGTTCGATTTTGTGATGGGAAAGTCAACTACAAATTTCGATTTTTTCAAGAGAAAAAATATAAATAATTCAAAAGCCAATCTCTTTGACATCCCAATTTCTAAAAAATACTCAAACAAAATTTAGAGAAATCCAAATCGATGAAATTAATATTAGTTCTTTAATATTTTGTTATTATTGAATAATAAATAGATACTAATTTTGATTTTATAAACTTTGTTTGGTTTATGCTTTAGTTCCCATCAGGTTTAAATCCTGGTTCCGTCCCTGGTAAAGTGGTGTCCCTATATCTTATATTAACTATTCAATTAAAGGTTACCAATATGTTATCTCCTCAATTTAAAGTGCTTCTCTAAAAATACTGCTAATTGACAGCTTAGGTATATTGTACGATTCTTCTTTGCCGTGCTGGAGGAATGATAGCTCACTCAGCATATTAACTTCCTTTATGTCATTGGCTTACTTTTTTTGAGCTTGCATTCACTTTTTTCTTTGAAATGGTTAATCCTTAAATTTTTTACTGTTATGTCGGTGGTTGAATTAGTCAACCTTGTTGAGAGTGTCCTATTAATATTAGGACTTATAGCCGACTTTCTTATTCCTCATACGGCAAACCTAAACCTATTGCTATATATATAGGTCTTTTGTTTAGGTAAAGTGTGCCACAATATAGAATAATTAGAGAAGGGTTTTTTCTCTAGGTTTATTCTTGGTGAGAGAGAGGTTAGGGTGTAATTGGGGTTTGGGTTCTTTGAGAGAGTCCAGGTGCCACTATTATAATCTCCCTATTTTCTTAGTGAAGCTTTCTCCTTATCGTCGCCGGTGGATGTAGGCATATTGCTGAACCACGTAAATTCTTGTGTTCTTTATTTGTGTGTTTGATCTCTTTCTCTCTTCTTTAATCTTGCACAAATAGTTAATTTTCACAACAATTGGTATCAGAGCCAGGTTGGTCGAAACAATGGCAATTAATACTTCTATTGCGACGGTAGGCCTAGTTAAGTTCGACGGGACTGGTAACTTTGGGCTATGGCAAAGAAGGGTGAAGGATTTGTTAGTGCAGCAAGGTTTGGTGAAGGCTTTGTATGGGAAGACAAAGAAACCAGAGAAGATGACAGACGATGAATGGGAAGAACTAGACATGAAGGCGGTGAGTACAATTCGACTATTACTAGCAGACGAAGTCATGTATGATGTCATGGAGGAGAACTCAACTGCAGGGATTTGGTTGAATCTAGAGAAAAGATATATGTCCAAATCCCTCACGAACAAACTGCATTTAAAGCAAAAGTTGTATGGGCTTAAGATGACAGAGGGTGCGGACCTGAGGCAGCACATCAATACCTTCAAACAAATCATTAGTGATATGTTAGGAATTGATATAAAATTCGAGGATGAAGATAAGGCAATGATGCTCCTAACCTCCCTCCCGGCTTCCTACGAACACCTGGTGACGACCTTACTTTACGAAAAAGAAACTCTGGAATTAGAAGAAGTTTCAGGAGCCCTGTTGGATCACTACCAACGGAAACATAAGGATTCAGCTGAGAGTTCTGGTGAAGGGTTAGTAGTAAAGGGTTATCAAGATCGTGGAAGGAAGAAAGACAAGGATGACAAATCTGCTAGGAGAAGATCTAAATCCAAGAGCAAGATAGTAAAGTGCTTCAAATGCCAAAAGAAGGGGCATATGAAGCGAGATTGTCCAGAATGGAATAAGGGGAAGGAAGAGTCCTCTACATCTGTCAACGTAGTAGCAAACTTGGAATTTGATGGCGACATGCTTTCTGTTTCATCAAGCACTGACAGTTTGAACAATTTTTGGCTTCTGGATTTCGCATGTTCTTTTCACGTGACTCCCCACAGGAACTGGTTCGACACTTATAGGTCAATTAATTGTGGTTCTGTTCGAATGGGTAATGATGCTACATGCACAATTATTGGAATGAGAACAATTAAAATTAAGATGTCCGATGGTGTGGTGAGAACATTAGAAGAGGTTAGACATATCCCAGATATGAGAAAGAATTTGATTTCATTAGGAACCCTAGACTCAAAAGGCTATAGCTATAAGTCTGAGAATGGGATAATGAAAGTTTCAAAGGGTGCTATGGTTGTGATGACAGGTCAGAAAATAAGTAGCAATGTTTATAAATTGCTAGGAAATACCATTCTAGGTGGAGTTGCTGCAGTAGTTGAGTCTGAGGATGATGATACACTCTTATGGCATATGCGGCTAGGGCATATGAGTGAGCGTGGTATGAGAGAATTGCACAAAAGAAATCTGTTGACTGGGATTAAGTCATGCAAATTAGATTTCTGCAAATACTGTATTATGGGCAAGCAGTGTAGGGTGCGATTTAAAACTGTCACACACAAGACAAAGGGTATATTGGACTACGTGCATTCAGATATTTGGGAGCCAGTGAGAACTCCTTCGAAAGGAGGAGCTCAATATTTTATGAGCTTCATTGATGATTATTCCAGAAAAGCTTGGGTTTATTTCTTGAAGAACAAGTCTGAGGCTTTTGCTAAATTTAAGATTTGGAAAGCATAAGTGGAAAATCAGACTGGAAAGAAGATAAAGTGCCTTAGGACTGATAATGGCACTGAGTACAGGGATGGTGATTTCTTGAAGTTCTGCGAAGAGTATGGTATCAAGAGACACTTTATAGTACGGAAAACTCCTCAACAAAATGGGGTGGCTGAGAGACTTAACAGGACCATCACAGAAATAGCTAGATGTTTAAGGTTGAATGCTGAGCTTCCTAAAATTTTTTGGGCGGAATCAGTGGATATGGCTTGTTATATTATCAATCAATCACCTAGAGTTGCACTTGATGGGAAAGTCGCTGAAGAAGTATGGACAGGACAAGAAGTTGATTACTCGTTCATGAGAATATTCGGATGTCCCACATATGTTCATATCTCAGGTGAAGACAGGTCAAAACTCGATCCAAAATCAAAGAAGTGCATCTTTCTTGGTTTTAAGAAAGGGGTAAAAGGGTACAAGCTTTGGGATCCAGTTGCACAGAAGGTGGTGATCAGCAGGGATGTAGTGTTTGATGAGAAGTCAATGACAAAAGCATTCAAGGAAGAGAAGTCTCAAGCAGCGGAAAGCAGTAATAACATTGTTAGATCAACAGTGCAAGTTGAGCTTGATGAATTGGAGTCTCAGTCAAATGAGGAACCTCACAGTAATGATCAAGAACAGGATAGCACCAGATCAGATAGGCCTAAACGCAACAAAAGACCACCGGTCAGGTATGGTTTCGAGGATCTTGTGTCTTACGCTCTACTTACCAGTAGCGAGGATCCTTATACATTTCAGGAAGCAATTAAAAGCTCTGAAAAGGATAAGTGGATGGAAGTTATGGTGGAGGAGAATGAGTCTTTGAGTAAGAACAAAATTTGGGAGTTAATGGAACTTCCAAAAGGAAAGAAACCTATAGGTTGCAAGTGGGTGTTCAAGAAGAAGGAAGCAGTATCATAAAAAGAAGGGGAAAGATTCAAGGCACGATTGGTAGCAAAGGGATATTCACAGAGACATGGGATTGACAACAATGAGGTATTTTTACCTGTAGTCAGGCATATATCTATTAGAGCAGTATTGGCTTTGGTAGCAGATCAGGATCTAGAATTGGAACAACTGGATGTGAAGACGGCTTTCCTTCATGGGAATTTGGAGGAAGAGATTTTCATGGAACAACCAGAGGGGTTCAAGCAACCTGGTACAGAGAATCTTGTCTGCAGATTGAAGAAGTCACTTTATGGACTCAAGCAGTCTCCTAGACAGTGGTACAAAAGGTTTGATTCGTATATGATCCAGATTGGTTATACCCGTTGTGAATATGATTGCTGCGTATATGTTCGTATACTTGAAGATGGTTCTTATATTTTTCTACTACTGTATGTGGACGATATGTTAATTGCTGCTAAGAGCATGTGTGAGGTTAACAGGTTAAAATCTTTGCTACACAAAGAGTTTGAAATGAAAGACTTGGGTGCTGCTAAGAAAATTCTGGGTATGGAGATTCGCAGGGACAGAGAGGCAAGAAAGCTGTGGTTATCTCAGAAAAACTACATCAGGAAGGTGCTTGAAAAATTTAGCATGTTGGATGCTAAGCCTGTGAGCACACCATTGGCGAATCACTTCAGATTATCTAGTAGTCAGTGTCCAAAAATTGAGAAAGAAATTGAAAATATGTCAAAGGTTCCATATGCTAGTGCAGTGGGATGCTTAATGTATGCAATGGTCTGCACTAGGCCGGATTTGGCTCATGCAGTGAGTACTGTTAGCAGGTACATGGCGAACCTAGGGAGAGAGCACTGGAATGCAGTGAAGTGGATTTTCAGATACTTGAAAGACACTGCGGACATGGGATCTTATTTTCAAAACAACCGGGGACTAATTCATTTGTAGGATACGTGGATGCAGACTACGCAGGTGAGGTGGATGATAGGAGGTCTACTACAGGTTATGTGTTTACACTATCAGGAGGACCTATTTGTTGGAAATCTACATTACAATCCATAATAGCCATGTCCACTACAGAAGCTGAATACATGGCTGTAGCTGAAGCTGCAAAGGAAGCATTGTGGTTAAAGGGGCTAGTCAAAGAGCTTGGTTTGAATCAAGGTGGAGTTCAGATGCATTGTGACAGTCAGAGTGCCATTTACTTGGCAAAGAATCAGGTTTATCATGTCAGGACAAAACACATCGATGTTAGGTTCCACAAGATAAGAGAGTTGATTGTTACAGGAGATATTGTTCTGGAGAAGGTGCACACTTCAGAGAATGCAGCTGATATGTTGACGAAGTCGGTTACCATAGCCAAGTTCAAGCATTGCTTGGACTTGGTCATTGTTAGCAGCTTGTGATAGCCCTTTGGGGCTATGGTGGCGGCGATGGAGGAGAAGTTCGTGAGGCTTGACCAATTCAAGCCAAGGTGGAGATTTGTTATGTCATTGGTTGAATTAGTCAACCTTGATGAGAGTGTCCTATTAATATTAGGACTTATAGCCGACTTTCTTATTCCTCATACGGCAAACCTAAACCTATTGCTATATATAGGTATTTTGTTTAGGTTAAGTGTGCCACAATATAGAATAATTAGAGAAGGGTTTTTCTCTAGGTTTATTCTTGGTGAGAGAGAGGTTAGGGTGTAATTGGGGTTTGGGTTCTTTGAGAGAGTCCAGGTGCCACTATTATAATCTCCCTATTTTCTTAGTGAAGCTTTCTCCTTGTCGTCGCCGGTGGATGTAGGCATATTGCCGAACCACGTAAATTCTTGTGTTCTTTATTTGTATGTTTGATCTCTTTCTCTCTTCTTTAATCTTGCGCAAATAGTTAATTTTCACAACATTTACTTTTCTAACAAAATTTTTTTTTTGCCTTACCATTCTTTCACAATTTATTAACCTTTTTTGACATAGAACTATATTAGTATTAATGTATCATTTTCATTAGAATAGTAACATGTAATAATGTTATGACTTAATTTAGCAAAAAATAAAAATAATGTTATGACTTTATAATTCAACTTAATTTCTGGTAACCTTTTCTTTTTCAATATATTTCCATCTTACAATTTCTTTTAAAAAAGATTAAAGGCGATTTTCATTTGGGAAAATTACTAGATTATGAGTCTGTTTGGGTTAGCTGTTTGAAAAAAAATGTTTTTTTTTTTAATTGTGATTTTAAAATGTGCATTTTGAAAACACGATTTTGAAAATCATAATTAAGCGTTTGGTAAAACTTATGAAAAACTGTTGTTTCTGTCAATTAAACGTTTGGATAATTTTAGTAAAAAACTGCTATTTTAGGTACAAATGACCAAAAAAGACTTGACTATGCTGTTAAGTTATCTTGCCATTTTTCAAATGCTGTAAATGTTACAAATTGCAATAACAACAACAATAATAATAATATACTAAAAAAATGAAAAAACCCAAAAACCCATTAAAAATGTTCACATCCAATAAAATCCACATTAACTAATAAGTTTAAGAAAAAAAAAACACCAACCAATACATAAAAATTACAAATTGCAATAACAACAACAATAATAATAATATACTAAAAAAATGAAAAAACCCAAAAACCCATTAAAAACGTTCACATCCAATAAAATCCACATTAACTAATAAGTTTAAGAAAAAAAAAACACCAACCAATACATAAAAAATAATCCAAAATCGAAATAGTAAAAGGCAATTAATATTATATTTCATCTCCCTTTGTAAAAACAAGATCTAAAACTATAGTGAAGTAGCAGATGCAAGATTTTGAATTTTAAATATCTTTTTTACAACCTTTTATAACAAAACCTACATGAGTATTGTACAACTAAGTAGATTAGAAAATTAATAAAAATAAGCAATTATACACAAGTAATTTTGCCAATACAAATTTCTTCAATGCGCACCATTCTTTATACAGTGTACAATCAAATATAAGAATACAACAATAAATGACTGATGCACCATTTTTTATATAGTGTACAATCAAATATAAGAACACAACAATAAATTACTAACATGCTATCTATATATATGTAAATATATGAACGCACCATTTTTTATACAGTATACAATCAAATCTAAGAACACGATAGTAAATGACTAACATGCTATCTGACCTGACATGACAAAACAATAGGATGATATATATGCTTTTTAGAACAGGACATTTAAAAGTCTTTATTGTGATCTAAGAGCATTCTTATCAGACTCACTATTTTTTTTTGTCAATTTGGTTCTAAAAACCCACTTTTGCTCAAATAGCTAAAGCACTACTATACCAGACTCCCTATTTTAACTTTACTATTCCATTTTTTAATATATCTTTATTATTTTTTTTTTTTCACAACTCCCGAAATATTACACTACAAAAAAACACTATTACACTAAAAAAAAATCTTTTTTATTCCCTCAATTGATGAACAGTGACTCCCTCATATGAGGGAGCCACTGTTCATCAATTGCCCATTTTTAATAGTTTGGGGAGGCTGATGGGGCATGGTTTTGCTGCCTCCTCCCCATTTTTTGCTGTTTTTGCCAAAATGTTAACACTGATAAGAATGCTCTAACTATTGCTATTTTAATATCTACAAACAACCACATCAAAGTCTTTGGTTGTACTGTATGGGTTTGGTTTACCTCCAGTGGAGGTTAAACTCGACACATCCTTTTAATTAAATGAGATGTTGTCATATCACCCTTTCTTTCAATGAATGGTAAAGATTAAAATATAACAAAACAACGCTCAATTTTGACCTGAACACAGGAATTAATTAGAAATATATATATATATATATAATTCTCTTGCTTTACCGCCCAAATTTTCCCTTCATTCTTTTTCCTCAAAACCTAACAAGAGGTTAACGTTCATCAAAAAAATCCAAAGAAAAAAAGAAATTTGAAGAAAAAGAAATTTCAATCATAATTTATTTTAAGTATTAGAGAATACCATTCAGCCAAGTATTTCTATCTCTTCTTTTGGTTGATTATTCTCTCATTTTTTTCCTAGAAAAAGATCAATACATTGAAGAAAAACCAAGAACAATAAAGATTACAAAAAGAGATAAATGTCATACACTAAATAAAGAACAAAATTGAGCTGAGCAAAAAATAGAGCAAGTTTAGCAAACAAAAATTTTATTATCATTCATTTATTATTTTCATTTTTCCATGGGTGGTTGGTTGGTTATACCATGCTTTCTTCAAACGTAATGGCTGAAGCCAAAAGATTGACAACAACCCCTATACGAATTGTTTTCAAGCACCTAGCATACCTTCTATATTAAACCCACATAATGCCACCCATGGAAAGAGCATCCAACCCCATTACAAACAACCAACGCAGTCAGCATACAACACCACAAAATTCCAACAGAAGCATCCCATAATTAAGAAAAACATGGCATAGTTTTTACTTTGTTCTGTAACCATGGTTTGCTAGCAACTATGACCATAGATTAATAATAAGCTTGAAGATATTATTCCCGCCCGAAGTTTTAGTATATGATGTCGACTACTTTGATCCAATCGACCAAACTATTCTTCATCAATGCGTTGTGCGATTTCCTTCACCATGTGGTACCGATTCCTCATTCCTATGTCAATATTTGTTACTACAGTCTGCAACGTTTGTTTCTCTCCTTGAAAAATGAGGTGGTTTTGTGTTAGTTGTTATGTTTTTATCTCCACCATTCATTGAAAGAGGAGGTGATGTGGCGACATCTCATTTGTTTAAAAGGATGTGTCCAGTTTAACCTCCACTAGAGGTAAGCAGAACCTGTGCTTGTACAACCAAAAAGCCAACTTATTATGTAGTACAACCAAACAGCTAATTGCTTATATGGTCTAAAACTCACCACAAACGTCGCAGTTGTTGCTCCACACATAACAATCCTAATATGTAATATCTAACTCTAGTTATCCTTTTAACAATAAAATTCTCAAAGCTTCATTAACTTCAAAACAGAGCAAACACTATGAAGAACAAATGAAACAAATCCCTCATCAACAGCCCAAATCTATAGAATAAATTGAGGGAAAAAGAGTGATGAAGAATGGTTACCAGAGAGAGGCAGACACGAGTACACAACGCAGAACAGATGTGCACGACAAAGTAGAGGTGGGCAATGTTGTGAAAAGAAAACTGTTGAGAGAGAATAAAAGAGATGAGGTTTTGCCTAATATTTTGGTTATAAAGAATAAAAATTGAGGATAGTTTAGGTATTTTGTACATAAAAAAATTGTGGTGCCTATACATGATTTTGAGAGCAAATCGCGCATAATGGAAAAAGCAGCAAGCAATATGCTCCAGTTTCTAAAAGCGATATTTATGTGATTTCAAAAACACGATTTACTAAAATCACAGGGCCAAATGACTGAAGATATGAGATTTCTATCCATAACGCACGTTTATCCCATGAAATCGTAGGGCCAAACGGGCTCTGTATATGCATGTCATAATAAAATTAGAGTAACAATTGATATTAGAGTGAAGTCCACGAATTCATACATACCTAGAGAGGTTTGTTCTACCTTATTTCATTGGTTCCCTTGACAACCTTTATCAACCATATACAAACGCATAAGAGCATCTCCAAATTGAGTTTTCAAATCCAGGTGAATAGTGTCAATCACTCTAAATAGTTCATGGACTAAGTCCAAGGGATATGCCAAAAATAATGTGTCATTTTGGCATCATAATATGCCAAAAATAATGTGTCATTTTGGCATCATAATCTCCAAATTAAGTAGTCAATTTTCAAATTTCAAAATATGTGCCTAGTTTGTAGATGACAATTTTACATTTGACATATCGTTGTAGTGCCTAGTTTTGGATATGTCAAATTTGAACTTTCAATTTGCTACATCAACCATCAATTCTTTTTTGACATTTCCAAATTGAATACTCGGTTGAAGATACCCTCTTCTCGCTTGGTTTGGTTTCTATAATCTAGGAGGTAAGTCTACAAATGCATGAGCCTCCTCCATGGTTAGAGATGGTATAGACTAATTTTGGAAAAAAAAAATTCTTTTCTTTTCTTTTTTAACTATTTGTAAGTAATATATGCATTTGAAAAAAAAAAAAAAAAATTTAGTCTTTTTATATAATCAAGAATTTTTATATTACACATTTAAACATCATTATGATTATTTTCATTGTTATTTTTTTGTTGTATTATTTCATTATCTTGTAATTTTTTTTAATAAGTTTGAGGAGTATTAGGGTAAGGTGAAAATTTTAAGTGAGGCATTTTACATTTAAATATATATTTATTTAATTTTATTTATCTTAAATTTTTTATTTAAAATTCATTTTTCTTGCTCCCCAAGATGCAATATTACTAATTAAGTTTTTACATTTAGGTTTCTAACATCTACTTTTTAATTGATAATTAATATGAATTATCCACTACATAATAGATTTTATTATTATTATTAATATTATTATTATTATTATTATTTTGCAAAAACAAGTGTAATAAGTATTACTAGTAACTATTTGTGAGTAATATCTGCATTTGAAAAAAGAAAATTAGTCTTTCTATATAATCAAGAATTTTTATATTACATATTTAAACATCATTATGATTATTTTCATTTTTATCTTTTTGTTGTATTATTTCATTATCTTGTAATTTTTTTGTAATGAATTTCTCGTCAATTTTTTAGATTTCATATAAATTTTATGTTATTCAGTTATATTCCTAGTAATAAATTTTATCAAGAGATCCTATTTGAGATTCAATTGATATTTCTATTTGTTTCTCGTTTTTCCTTAAGTTTTTCATATTCAGATTGATATTTTCTAATAGATGTTTATATTACAAATATATATTTTTAGTGTGTAGTGTGGCTAATGTTACCTTGTTAGAGAATACAATTCAATTAATATGAGAGCTAAGGCTCTTGAATCCAAGATTCTATACATGACAACTAGAATTTCGAATCTGAGGCTCCATACAACTGAAATTCGATAAGCCTTATTGGCTAAGCTACATTTTTATCTAGTTGTTTATGGCAATTTCAATCTTGCATAATCTTAGTGATTGCAATGGCCTCAAACTCTTGAAGAATTTCAGCACTTCAATTATTTGTTAGGCGATTTCACAATCTTATCTTGTTGGAGAATATTCTATGGCGCCATTGAATTTGGAGACTTCAAAAGTCATATTTAAAGCCTGGCTCTTTTGCTTTTGTCAAGCATTAAGGTGATTCAAATGCAAGACTTATTTGACTTGGCAAAAATGGTTGGTGTCTCTAACCAAATTGATGTTAAGAGTTACCATTCACAAACAATGTATAGATTGAATGTTGGTGTACAACTCATATCTCCATACAAAAACTCTTATTAGGATTCTCTCAATTTCAAAATCTCTCAATTTAGTTAATTTCATGATTCAGATTAAATATTACAGATCTAACCATGTATAAACTGTCATATAATTTTAAATTTTAAATAACGTGACATGATATAAGAGGAAACTGGGTCAAACAATTATGTGTCTGTTTGGTATAAGCTATTCTTAGTAGCTTATTAATGCCAAAATGCCAAATGGACACTATAATGCTAGCCTAAATGTTGAGATATCAAGGCACATAATATATGGCTCCTATGAGGTTTACTCAATGCTCTCTTTTTGCGGGGCTGGCCTCGAGGTTTAGGTTGTCCAAACTCGTCCCAATTTTGGTTGTCTACTATTATTAAATATTAAAAAAAAAACATAAAAGTAAAAAAAAAAAAATGGAGTAATTTTCTTTTCTTTTGTTTGTATAACTTTTTTTAAAACTTTTAATTCGAAAAATGAATCTAAACAATGAATATCAATAGATTTTTCATGTGTGAGAGCACTTTTTGAGATAAAAGACATTTAGTTTTTAAACTATATATCACCGTCAAATGATTTCAATTTTTCTAAACTAGATTGGAAATCAAAAAGCTTTTCATAAAATTGAAAGTGTTCAAATCTATAAGAAATAATTTGATCAAGTGTAAATAGAGGATAACATATATTATATATTAGATAATATATAATACTATTATATCAATTCATGCCTTTATCCAATCTCAACGCAATCTTAATTACAAACAATAAGTTAGACTTGAGTTATTCATCAAATACAACTATACAAAGCTGTATAGAAAAATGGTGTTTTCTATCAAGTGAACATATGGATAAACATTAGTATAAAATTACGGTTTAGAGTGAAAATTACTAAAAAGGACTTAACTATGTTGTTAAGGTTATCTTATCAATTTTTTTTAATGTAGTAAATGTTAATATTACATTAATAATAATAATAATAATATTATATACTAATAAATTCGTAGAAAAAAATAATCACTCCCTATACAAATATTAACCAATACATGTATACAAGACAACAAACATTTATGTCTAAACCCTATTAAAGAAATTATTTTAATCCTGAATTCTTTAACTTGGGTTTTTTGGTTGCTATTTGGTAGCACACCAGCCACCCACATGTGTGGGCTTAGGTATTTCTACTTTCTAGACAAAAGTGACTCTGTATGTCATGTGTGACCTTAGATAATTCTAGAGAAATTGACTCTCCATAAGTTATAGTTGGTCAACTCTAGAGCAGTGAGATCTTCTCAACAACGGAACAACCTCATGATTTCTTTTTGCAGAGAGCTCCAAGGCTTCACCAGTTCGCCTCAATCAGAGAAATGCTATGGGTTTCAGCTTCAACCTCACATGGACATTCCTAGATTATGAATCTCTCTCTCTCTCTCTCTCTCTCACCAGCTCTGTAACCATGACCTTATACTTATATCTTGATATAAAAGTATTCAAGCCATTGGGCCACAAAGATAACCGGTATTTGTTCCCTCTTTTGGTATGTTTTCCTATCATTGTTTTTGAAAACAAGAACAATCAAATTAATGGTACAAAAACATGTTTCATAAGTTAAGATTTTTTTTTTTTAATATATGATAGAAATCTTAATCTAAACTCATACTCATACGAATATTTTAGAGATCCTGGGATTGAATTCACACTCTCATAGAAAGATGTGACTTTTTCAAAAGAGGAATTATCACTGGATCTAATGAGTGGCTCATAAGTTAAATTAATTTTTTTTAATAGTTATGATAGAATTTAAATATATGGCGTCCGCTCATAATGGTTGCTCTTATAAGTTAAAATTAATTGGTCATTCATGAATGTTTTTTTTTTAAAAAAAATTGGTCATTCATGAATGTTACAATATTAAATATTAAATTGTAATTGGTATAAAATTACTTTTATATATCCATCATTAAAATCATTTTTATTATACACTCATTATAAGTTCATAACATGTGACTTTACCAATTAGTAATAGACATAACAATTTTATAATAATGCTAAAATATCGAGTAGTGAATGGTAATAGGTCATATAAGAATTAATAAAAACTCATTAAATCAAATATTGTTGTGAAATTATTATATTTATATGGTACATTATGTAATGCGTTAGAGGAGAATTCCTCCAACTCGAATTTGAGATAAACTATTTCCTTTTTATTATACAATGATAACATATAGATTATAAATAATGATTGATTTAACTAACATCGACTCCACAATCCATCACTATAAGACACTGACACACACATTTCTAATCAAAATTTACAGAGTTTAGTAGAATGTGTGTCTTGTAACAAAATGGAATTAAGTAGCTTTCGTATTGTATAGTATAAATATAATAATGAGATTAGTATAAATTAATTACATTATCCAAATTTTATCCAAAAAAAAATAAATTACTTTATCCAAAACTCTATATTGTAAGTAAGGTATAAATTATTGCAATCAAAAGTAAGGTATAAATTAAATTAAATAAAAAATAAAAAACAGATTCTTTTCCCTCTCCTTTTTCTTGCTGTCCAAACACGATCAAATTCCACACAAACACACAGAGAAAGAGAAAATGGTTGCTCGGAAATTCCAAGTCCGCCACAACGACGCTGACTTCGTCGTTGACTACGACACCGACGATGGCTTCGAGGTCTCTCTCTCTCTCTCTCACTCTCTCTCTAAAACTCTCAATTTCTCACTCTCTGTCTCTCTCTCTTTCTCTAAAACTCTCTCATTTCTTTACAGATTTTCAAGTACCAGCTCTTCTCTCTCACTTCAGTCCTCCCTGACGAGCAAAAGGTTCTCTCTCTTTCTCTCTCTAAAACTCGCTCTTTCTATATATGGATTCTGGATTGGTGATGAATTGTGGTTTGTAGATCGTCGGAGTCGATGAGAATCGCGTCGTATATGACGACTCGGATCTCGTTTCCATATCGGAGAGACTTCGGCTTGTATCGGTCAACGATGAAGTCAAGCAATCACAACCAGAGAGTGCGGGAAACGACGCCGCATTGGGAATGTCCGATGAGGAATTAGCTAGAATGTTGCAGGTTCGTCCTTTTGAATTTGATTAATTTGGTTTTGGAAGTGTTTTTTTTTTTTTTTTTATATTGTTTTTTGGTTTTTTTCGGTCTTTTTAGGCGGAGGAGGAAGCTCTTATGCTTCAGCAGTACGTTGCGCCGGAGAATACAGGAGATTTCGAGAGGCAAATCAGGCCTTATGTCGATAAAGTTCACATGGTAATTGCTTCAATTATCAATTTTTATTGTTTTATTTTTTCTTTATTAGCTTGTTTGGTTGCTATGAAAAAATGTAGGGAAAAATAAGAAGAATGGGAAATGAGAGTCTTTGAAATTATTGATAATCTCATTGTTTGGTAGTACAAAATAATAAAAAGACTGTTTTTTATTTTTTATTTTTTTGGATTAAAAGTATGCATTTTTATTCATGAAATTACAACATTGGTATATCAGAATTAACAAAGTTTGTAAGAAACACTATAATTTGACAGCAATGATGGGAAACACCATAATTTTCCACGACAAGTCCAGATTTGTTGCAATAAAAATTGCAAATATTTGATGCTCACAACTCTCCAAAATAATATCCCTTAGTTAATCCCAGTTCTGTCTCAAAGACAGTGTTAGTGCCCTTATTTTCAGTTTTTTGAAAATGGGCTATTTGAAAAAACTGTACTTTCTATTTGAAAAAGCTTTACCCAGAAGAAAAAAAAAAGTGGGGTTTTAGAATTAGAAAGCTGGACTTTAAGAAAATGTAGCTTTAAACTGCCCTTCTAGACCACGAAAATGTATTGGGTTTTTATTTTATGAGTTCTGTCAATTTGTAGGCAAGGAGAATTCTGACATTTTGTGATTTCAAATCTTTACTTAACCTAGTCTGATAGGGCAGAAGATAAAAGGACTACAGTGTATTTTTATTTTTATTTTTTTTCCAAAAAAAAAAAAAGTTTTATTGGATATTTTAAATTGTTTTGGTGTAGTATGAGGACTCGGTGCGCCAGGAGGCTGCTCGGAAAACAGTCCCTGTTGAAGAGCTTGAGGAGAAAGCATTGATTTCTCTGGCCAAGGTAAGAACAGCTATCTCTTATATTTGATATTTAAATGGTTGAGATTATTTTTATGTACATTGGTTTGTCATACTTCTGTCAGACAATAACTCCTTGACTTGTTTACCAATCCTAAAACTTGTAATAAATTAAGTCAGTTGTCTGATGAAAAACGGAGGAAAAAAAGAACATAAAACTTGTATATATGAATCCACACCCACTAGTGAGGCACGTCTGGGGGTTGAATCCCCTCTAAACCTTTACCTAGCAAAAATAATTCCTTTTTATTTATAAAATCTATTCTTATTAAAAAAAAAAAAGGTAGGTGGCTTAAACCTTTCCTCAATTGACGCTTTGTACTTTACTAATAATATTGTACTAGTTCTTTTGACACTTTTTTTTTTTTAAACTCCGTCAGTGAGTTGTTTCAATTAGAAATTTTTGTATGTTGTGTTGCTTGGGTTATTCCAGGTTTGTTGTTAGAATTTTTGTGGACCCTTTGGTGTAGTATATATTATGGCTAATATATATGTGAGGGGAATTTTTAGAAGCATTATATAAATAATATGTATCGTGTTAGGGTAATTTAATTTTAACCCTACTCACTTCCCGAAGAATACCATTATAATTATTAAGCAATGGAGCAATTCAGAGTTTTTTGATTGTTTTGCCACTTTCTAACAAGAATTAGCTTCTTATAGAAATTTATGTTTTTCCAAGAATTAGGCTTTTCTTGGATATTTTTATTTGTGTTGTTGAAGTTACATTAGTATTGTGGATGTATTGGTCATAATTTAAATGGTTTCACTCAGCAATTTTTTTTTTTACATAATTGGTAATTTTGATATGATTTTAGGAGGGGAACTTTAAACCATCAAAAACAGAACAAGATCATGCCTTCCTGCTGCAGCTGCTTTTCTGGTTCAAAAAATCCTTCAGGTGTATTCTCTTACTTTTCCATTTTTGCTCTTGGACTTCCACACAAATATATTGAATACTGCAATTGCATATTATAGAAAAAGAAACTGCACATCTTTCAACATAGCAATAGAAAGTGATTGATAGTGAATCGTGTTTTTCTTTTCATACAAATATACTATTTTTGTAACTTCAGGATTGCATGGAATTACATGTTACAATGGGGGAGAAAAAGAATACAGTATGTTAAAAACTTAAAAACAAGTAGAAGTCAGATACAGGAAGGGTTCGCTAGAACTGAACAAGGGGGAAAGGGTGGGGTGAGGGGGTTGATTTCTCATTAGCAGTTGAATGTCTGCCGACTTTTTCTTCGGCTTGATTTTAATGTCATACTTCTGATGTGTTAGGGAAATATTTTCTCCAATAAACTTCAATGACCTATTTTTAGTATGGTGAATATGTTATGAGCTAAAAATACATCCACCTTGATTAGCAACATTAATGCCAAAATACTGGACTTCACCAAGAGAACTCAATATGAAGCCACTATCATGTCTTCCTTAATTTTGCTAAATTCTTGATCCATCCCATTGGATTTTGAATGTTTAGATATTGATTTGCAACAAAAGGGGGAAAAATAGTGCCCATTTTATTTGGTAAACTTAAGTCCCTTTGTCTTGTCATCTAGACATGAAGTAGTCATTCACTCATTTGTATATGGTAATTTCTAAGTTCAATGGGTAGCTAATTAAAGTTTTCAGTCAATGGATATTATTATTGATTTTGATAGACGTGCATGTTTCTCTTCCAAAAACTGGTTCTCTTGTAAATAGTTTTAGATATGAGAAAATTTTGGGTGGCATGTGATAATTCGTTCTTTCTACTCTATTCTTGTTCACCCACATCCTCAAGGTAATTTTCCTTGGAAACTTGTGTGGAAAGCAAAAGCTCCCTCGAGGGTGGCCTTTTTTGTTTGGACAGCTGCATTGGGAAAAATCCTTACTATTGATAATCTCAGAAAAAGACAGTTAATCATTATGGATTGGTGCTGCATGTGTAAATCGAGTGGTGAGACGGTTAATCATTTGCTCCTACACTGTCCTATAGCTTGGGAGTTGTGGAATATGGTGCTGATTATCTTTGGCACATCCTGGGTAATGCCTTGGGGGGTGGAAGACCTTCTCTGCTGCTGGACTGGTGTTTATGGCAAATCAGAGGCTGCTAAGACTTGGAAAATGACCCCTCACTGTCTCATGTGGTGCCTTTGGCAGGAACGTAATGACCGAACCTTTAAGGGAGTGGAAAATTCTATCCCAGCCCTTAAATTCAAATTTCTGCTCACCCTCCTTGAGTGGTCAAAGGCCTCCCACTTAGACTCTTCATGCTCTTTGTCCGATATGATTGTTTATTGTTCAGTTTGTTTTTAGTTTGTGTTTTATTTCTTGCAATCAGGTTCACTACCTGTGCACTTGTATTGTTTCCTTTCTCTTTCAATGAAATCTTATTTATCAAAAAAAAAAGAAGTAAAATCTATTTGCAAATAGTCCATTAGGGAAGAATGAATTACTTGATAATCTATCATCCAGTTTTGGGGCTAGTTGTCACTGAGGATATTTTGAATGGTTTAGAAATTTTTTATGCTTCATAAACTTATCTGAGTTGGTGTGGTGGTTCAGTAACATTTGGAATATCAGGTGTGGGGTGGAGGTGTTGAAATCAATTTGAAGCTCCTTTATCTTTAGGAAAGTGGTGTGGGCATTGCCTTACAGACTCTTAAGACACTCTTAAAAGATTTCTTTAGTGTCAACTTTACCAGTTTGGTAACAGAATCAGTTTGACTTGGGTTTTAAACTTTGAGAGGTTTTAGTTTCTTTAGAAATGGAAATGTGGAGTTTCTTCAAGTATGTTTATGTTAGTTTATTATCATGTAATATATGTGAAAGCCTTTGCTCTTGGAAACTTGAAGACCTACAAGAATAATTGGTCTAGTGTCACTTGTTATGTTTATCACGTTTTTGTTTTTGTGAATTATTTTTTTTCTGTGGCTATGCTGAGTTTGTTTTAATTTTCATTATAACAGACATTTTTTTCTCTTTTGCAATGAATGGCTGACAGGCTGAATCTTGCTTTTGTGTATTTTTCATGTTTTCTGGAACTGTAGTTGGGTCAATATGCCTCCTTGTGAAGGTTGTGGCGGTGAAACCATAAGTCAAGGCATGGGGTCTCCACTTTCTTCAGAAATTCAATATGGAGCATCTCGAGTTGAACTCTATCGGTATGACTATTAGTGTACTTATTCCTAAAATCTGATTTTTCTGTTCTAGTTTTCAACTTTAGTTTTTATTTCATATATTGTTTAATGAATTTAATTGGAACCCACATTATACTGCGGTTATGTTTCTCTTTAATCTATCTCCTAGGCAAAGGTGGAGCGGGGGGGTCGAGGAGGGGTCCCCCCCCCCCCCCCCCCGGCCTGCCAAAAAAAACTTAGCTATAAGACTACAAGTCTTTAATGCTTATTACAAA
>BKZX01033456.1:5248-18552 GCA_014362285.1 Fagus crenata
CCCCCCCCCCCCCCCCACCCCCCACCCCCTTTTCTCTCTCCATAAAGTCCACAATAAGCACAAAGGAGCTAGATTACAAACGAAGGAAGAGCATTTTCCGAACCAGTTCCTCCATCCACCTTAGTAAAGCAATAAAACTTTTAAGCATAACCCATGGACCCCGAACACAGAAAAAATGAAGTTCCATAAATTATAAGCAATATCACAATCCAACAACAACAGATCCACAGTATCTTCACTACTTTTGCACATGCAATCATTCTACCATAGGAATTCCTCTCTTCAAGATATCATGACATGTTAAAATCTTTCCCCATGCCCTCTCTTTGAAGCCATAACTCACCAAATACTTTTCCAGAGGAAAGTCAAATACCTAAAGCCTCTCAAAGCCTGATAATATGATCAAACATTGAATCTTCCATTGCCCGTCAACCTCCACCTCATATGATCCGGATCCCCTCTAGTTTTTGATAAATAACAAGTTGTATTGAGAGAGAAAAATACATCAAATACACTAGACATATACTTGATGTACAACACAACTAAGCTCTAAAATTACAATGATCTGTAAACTCTAATAATTTGGAGAAGGAAAACAATCTGATTACTACCATCAATTCAAAAAAAATATAGACCCACTCTAGTTGCTGACTCCAACTCCCAATAATTAAAGTCACAAATGAACCTGATGTTCCAATAGCATGTCATCCCTTCATTTTAGCCTTCTAAATAAATATTAATTGAGGCTTCCTTATCTGATGCAATTGCATACAACTTCGGTTACAGCTCTTTCAAATAACCCACACTGCTTGTCATGCCAAAACCTCACACAGTAGCAAAGGTTCAACGAGAAGCCTTTTATCATCATCAAGGTTTCTTAACAGACCATAACATGGCCCTTTTTTTTTTATTAATTGGTAACATGTGCTCCTAAGATCTACACCAATCCCATCCACATCAATCCCTTCACTAATAAAGCCAACACCAAAGTGAAACAACCAGTAAAGTTCAGATAATTATCGCTCATTCTTGTTTTTAAGACTTATTTATCTTCTAACTATTTTTTTTTAGCTCAATACCTTACTTTTACTACACTTAGGTATACCATATACAACATTCCTATAACTGTAAGATATATAAATAGACAGTCATATCCAATCCCCTAATACATATATCATTCAGTTCAGAGTAACATCATTTTTCCCAAGATCAAATAATTTCACTGAGACGCCGACATCTAAGTTGGATGAATGTATAGACCCCAATACGAATCACTTTAATGCTATAACATTTAGGTCTTTCGATCAAATCTAGGCTATCATGGTAATGAAATGTGAATGATTAAGATCATATCGCTTCTATAATAATATCACAATTTTTTTCCGTTTCCAAAACCTAATACAATATAGAGAAATAGCAATTTTCTGAGGAACCAAACAACGGTAAAATGGAAACGCAGTGATAGTAAAAAAGAGAGAGAGAAGTAATCGAAACCTCGGCTCATGAAGTACCAAGGGACAGCGAAGATGACGGAGATGACGGCAATGCCAGCCATGACATGCTTCTTATCGCCGCTGTAGAGGTAGTGCTCCATTCTGGACTTGAAACCTCCACCTCCTCCTCCAATCTTGCTTTTTGCGTCGCTACTCATTTTCACTTTTCTCGCTAGGTTTCCCGCTGGAAGCTCTGACCCGCTCTATTCTTATATGTGTAATTGGAACAAAATTAAATTATTTCACATTTATGCCCTTATCATTTATGCTTAATAGATTTCAATTTCTATTATTTTTTAAATGATGTACTTTTTTTTTTTATTAATAAAGATAAACATATATTTTTTTATTTTTTATTTTTACTATTTGCATGTTTATTAGAGGATTACAATTTTTGTGGTTTTTAGTCACATGAAAAAGGACTTGTTGGTTTTTGAGTGGGGGTGAAATAAAAGGATTAGAAAAATTTATGTATTCACACAACTGAAAAAATGTAGCAACAAAAATAAAAGAGGTAACAAAAAGGACATAATGGTAATCTTATACAAAATCAAATTTCACAAGAATCTTTCCTTCCATTTCCGCCCATTTTGGGCGGACACATCCATCCCTCCTCATCAACACTTCCCATTCTCCATTAAACCAAAAAAGTGAATTGACTTCCCTTCCTCCGTAATCTAAGGAAAATTATGTGTTCTTTCTTTTTTGCTAAATGAAAATTATGTGTTCATTTTGTAGAAATAAGCTTTTTTTTTTTTTTTTTTGATAAATAAGTTACTAACAATAAGCTGATACCAAATGGTGGTGTGTAATAAAAGATCCACGAATGGAATGAATATTCCTTTACAATCATTATTAATTTATTTTGTTGCGTTTTCATTACAATAAATAGTTAAGAATAATTATTCTTTAAAATGAGAAATAGTTATTCTATATCAAAAGATGTGTAATAGATATTCCTTAAGTTATGTAATAGCTAAAAAACATTCCCCAAAATTTACCGTGGCTATCACATTCAAATTGTTTTTTTCCCTCTTTCTCTCTTAATGATAGATAGTGTAAGATTATTGTTTTTTTCAATATCAGGTACATTTATACTTATTGATGGTGATAATCTAATGAAAAACAATGTGTGTGTGTGTGTTTTTTTTTGTTCTTTTTTATAGAAATGAAAAAGAAAAAAAAATGCTAACAAGTATAAGCATAATTGATATGAAATTTAATAAAAAAAATTACAAACTCATTTTATGTATTTATGTAAATTTCAAATAAGTATAAACTTTTTATAAAACATGTATTATTTATATTCAAACTAGTTTACATATCATCATTTTTTTCAAGTAGGTAAATTTGACATTTATTAGAATTTAGGCTAAAATATTTTTTTTGTCCCTAAACTTTACATGAATTTCGGTTTTTGTCCTCAAACTTTACAAAGTTCGTTTTTCGTTCCTGAAATTTGATAAAGTTCATTTTTCGTCCATGCACATGAATTTAAATTGTTGATTTGCACTTTAGAGTGCCAAAATTCATGTTTTAAGTGTCGAACTTCAAGTTTATAGTGTCGATTATGCATTTTTGTTTTTGCCTCTTTCTCTCTCAATGATAGTGCAAGATTATTATTATTTTTTCAATAACACGTAACATTTATACTTATTGATGGTAATAATTTAAAGAAAAAAAAAATGTTAACAAGTATAAGCATAATTGATAAGAAATTTAATAATAATAAAAAAACAAATTAAAAAAATGAAACAAATTCAAACTTGTTTTGCATATCATCATTTTATTCAAGTAGATGAATTTGACATTTATTAGAATCAGGGATGGCCCTGGGCAAGGGTGAGGTGGGCGATCGCCCTAGGCCTTACCTCAAAATTAGGCCTCATCCCAACAATTTTTAAGGTTCTTATTGAAAGGCCTCAATATATATATATATATATATAAATTAAAAAGGTCAATATATTTAAAACAAGCCTTTAAATTAAGCCTAATAATAATTTATTTCTCTAACCCGAGTATGTATGAGAATAATTTTTGGTATTTATTTGATATGAAGAAGCTAACTTCATTAAATTATGATAATTTAAAAAAGTATTATGTTAATCTTGAAGGTTTTTTAAAACCTGATAATTTTTTTGATCTTGATGGTATTGATTTATTTTCAGACTTAAAAACCTTATAAGAGATTTTATTAAAAGAAAAAAAAGACAGTGACAAATATACTTAATTTAATCAAGGAAT
Source organism: Fagus crenata (assembly GCA_014362285.1). Classification (NCBI taxonomy): domain Eukaryota; kingdom Viridiplantae; phylum Streptophyta; class Magnoliopsida; order Fagales; family Fagaceae; genus Fagus; species Fagus crenata. Next base: position 8,986 of record BKZX01033456.1, read on the forward strand.
TAAATTGTTCCAAATGCATCTATTGCATATAGAATATTATTAACTATGCTTGTCATAGTCGCATCTGTTGAAAAAAAAAATTTCAAAGTTAAAATTATAAAAATCTTACTTGCGTTCAACTATGTCACAAGAAAGATTAAATAGATTAGCTATATTATCTATAGACAAAGTTTGTTTGTAGCCAACTTGCTACAACCCACTACATGGCAACTTATAAGACTATCCACATGTACTTTGGTCACATGACCTATTAAATGAGTCATGTGACTTCTTTAAATAATATATGTGGATGGTCTTATAAGCTGCTATGTAGGGAGTTGTAGCAAACTCAAACCTTGTCCATTATCTATTGAACAAGATTTGTTAGAAAATATTGAATATAAAAGTTTAATTAGTAAATTTATAGCAGAAACCGTATGTAGAGTAATTTTTCAATGATTTGTTTTTTTAAAGATAGAAGACCTCATTTTTTTGCACCGCTCTATGCCGCATAATTCTCACGCCAGATTAGAAGTTAATGTTTAATAGAGTTTCTATAAGATTTTTCTTTTCTTTTCTTTTCTTTTAGAACATTCATGGAAATAACAATTAACAAAGGACAATGATAATAATTGTGCATCTCGTTAAGGTAAGCCAAAATTGGCTTTTTGGTAGTATTTGAAAGCTAGTTGGAGGTGTGTTGGTGTTTTGAATTTTTGATGGGCTTTGGGTTTATTGAGATAGGTTTCTCGCTTGACTGACAGCGTGGATGAGCGGTGGTGATTTTGGACAGATGGGTATGATCAAGGAAATTAAAACCAGCACATCAGCTCACAACTTTTAGGAAATTACACTTTGACCCTCCGAAATTTTCATAAATTACACTTTGATCCCTAAATTCCCCAAAAATGAAAAAAACCTCCAATGTCCAAAAATACAAAAATCAAACCAAAAATTGCACAAAAATCCATTTCCTTTCTTGTTTGGAATAAATACCCATGCATACAAAAATATGATCATGCATCCTGTTAATTTAATCTTGCCATGCATAAACATGCTCATGCATTTTTTAAATGACTTTGATCATGAACGAGTATGCTTATATATGAATAATGAATGGAATCATGCTTTACTCTTCTCTTCCCTTTTAATGTCTTATTAATATTCATGTATGTTATATATGATATAGATATTAAGTTGGATTATTATTATACATGTATCTATTTATCTCATTTGGGCTTGGTTTTATATATTAACCACATGGTTAATGTAAAATCATCACGCCCACTCATTAAAACGGCTTGATCCAAAAGGGGCACTTCCAAGATGTTTTTCTCAAAGAATTTTCCAAATAAATTCCTTTTTAGAAACACTTTTCGAAACCTATGGGACTTTACTTTCTTCAAAACGTTTTTTTCCAACAAAAAAACATGGAGCCAATTTTCTTTTAAAAAACCACTTTTTTTTCCAAAATAACATGAAATTTCTAAAATTCGGTTTTCACAAAAACCCATCTTCAAATAAAAAAATTAAAAAAATCAAAAAATGGGTTTATTCCAAAAATTCACAAAAATATGCATTGTTTTTTTTATTTTTATTTAATAAAACTCTCTTTTCCGAAATGATTTCAAACTTCCAAAGGATGTTTGGTCCATGACTCAAATCCATTACTTAGGATCATGGACTCCCAAAAATCAAGTCAACAAAACCCCCTTCTTCAAATCCAATCATTGTGTCTTTTTTTGTTCTTTTTGCATGAGAAAATACATGGAGATTTAAATTACTTGATCAGTTTGCTAAGCTATGCTAAAGGAACAAGGTTCGTACATTTGTTTCATTGCAATTTACCTTCTGCCAAATATCCAAGCATGTGTACTGTTGCATGTTTTAGAGTGCACCTAAGTATAGGTTTCACAAATAATAATAACTAGCATATAACCCGTGCAAAGCACGGAAAAAACTCTATATAAACATATAATGTGTATACGATTAAAATATATATTTAGAATTATTTTATAGAAAATATGTTCCAAAAAAAAATAAAACTGATAATAACAAATAGATGGAATTGCACCAACAACAGAAAAATAAAAAGGAATTAGATAGTGTATAATAATTGAGAAAAAATAGTTCTCTTTAATTGATAAAACAGAAAATAAGTTAGAATCAAGCAAAAATAAAAGATTACCTTAATTCAATTATCTCTTAGATCTCCTTGCAGTCATAGTAACGTACAAAAACACAAAAATAAAAATAGATCATGATGGAAAAATAAATAAATAGAAAAGAAAAAGAAGTAGAAGAACAAAACTTATACCAAATTACCATTGTTTAGATGTTACGTAAGCAGATTATGGAAGAATGAGGAACCTTCAATTTAACGTGCTCTATTTATCTTCTTTCTATCAAAGAGTATGTTTGTTCACTAAATGATATCTTAAGTGACTGTTCACCAATCAATACCTTTTCACTAAAAGAGTACTCCTAACACAAAGAATTTGTTATTACCTATTTTTATTTAAAAGTGTTTAAGAGTTACTAAATCAAACCACTTAGGAAATTTAAATAACGTATGATTTTTTTTTTTTTTTTATAATCTTTAAGAAATCTTATAGTATTAGGAGATTGTCATAATTGTAAGATTTTTAATATGATATTTTATTAAGATGTCTAATAGTAGTAGGAGACTTCTTTTAAAAAATTTGTTATTATCTGTTTTTATTTTAAAGATTTTTATCATGATATTTTATTAAGATATCTTTTTAGTAGTAGGAGACTTATTATCATGAATTTGTTATTATCTATTTTTATTTAAAAGTGTTTGGCAGTTATTAAATCAAATCACTTAGGAAATTTCATGATGTGAGACATTCTAGGTTTTAACGCTCATGTCTTCTGCTTTTATATATTATCTAAATATTCGGTAAGTTCGAGTCAAACCACAGGGAATGGTAGACACAATAGTAAATTCCTATTATTATGAAAATAAAAAAAAGAGTAAATTGATTTGGTTGTTTTCCACCTGAAAATGGAGCAAGAGATTATGAAAATTAGAATTAAAAGGAACTAAATAAATTTGCCTCCTCCACCCCCTCTATGTGGCTCATTCTTCTGGAAAACTCCTAAGGCTGACATCACTTGTCACAACCCAAATCCATAATACGATTTGGAGTCAGACCGATATGCTAATACCAAGCCTATGCCTGATATTAACACGAACCCTTTAACCTGTGTATAATTTTTTTTTTTTTTGTGCCTTTTGTTCTTATTATTTCCTGTTTGGGAACTCTCATAATATTATAAACGTACTGTTTTGCAAAATAACTGAATATACTAGTCCACCTTAAGGAAGTGATATTAGTCAAAGCATCTATAATTGTTTATACAAAATACATCACCATGTGGACTTAATAACTCTAATACAGTAGAAGACTATTTACACATATACATCACTTTTGCTTTATATAATTATATATACAAAAAATCAAAACAACTAAGATTAGCTCTAGATACAAAATAATCGCTTCTCTATGTTAAGACTCTTGGTTGCACTATAGAATGTTCTTGCAATCTAAGCAATCAACTTGCTCAGTAAGGGAGACGTGATATAAAGATTTAATAGTATGCATGAATGCATGGTATACATAATAATTTTTTTGTGGATATGATTTGCTTATAAACAATTCATGCTAAAACGTTTCATGAGTTTCCTGAACTTATGTATTCGTACTGATGAACATAATATCTGATAACTTATAAGGCATGATATAACTATTGAAATATGTACATATAGCATGATTTCTTCATATATAAACATAAAATGTTCATTTAATTGTTCTGAAGAGAAATTTTTTCTCATATTTTTGCTTAGTATAGCAAAGCTATATGGAATATGTAACTGTAAAATATAAACTGTTTGGATCTTAGTCATATTAACTATTCTTTAAACGTGAGACTTTTGTGGTATCCAAATAACAGTGATTAGTCTTGGGTGATATCCATCATAATCTGTGATTAGTCCTAGGCAGTGCCCATCGAAATCTGTGATTAGTCCTGGACAATGCCCGTCATAATCCTAAACCAATAACTGTGCTTAGTCTTGAGTGATGCCCATCATAATCTGTGATTAGTCCTAGGCGATGCCCATCTAAATCTATGATTAGTCCTGGACATGCCACACTATTTAGCCATTGCCAGATCTTTACATGGCAAGCCGGTATTCTTACTTCTACCGGTGAAGTTCAGAAAGTGTTATACGACTGGATTCAAGTTTTGAATCTTAATAAACACAGGATTTTCAAATTCCTTTGATAATTCATATTTTCAAAACTTGAATCCTTTCAATAAAATCTTATATAAATCTCATACTGAATAAACTGCATTTCTGTGTTTATAAAATAAATCATACTTGTTTATTTTTTAATCTCTCTCTTGCCTTACTAAGCTAAAGTTCATATCATATTCACAACTTGTTTCGAAAATTTGTCTCAACCGTACTAAATCAAAACTGTTTCTAAATCAATGCACATTTTCTTTGTAAACAAGTATCAAACTGAGTTTATTAAAAGTATTGATAAAACATGAGTATAAAAGCAAAATCCTAACCTAAATTTGTACTATTTGTCACTCTATTTTGAATGATCGAATAATGGAATACTCTTATTTTAGCTTTCCACAACTTGAGTAATCTTAACAATATATAATATGAACTTAATATTTATATTTTTAGTTATATTAATATTAATAATTTATATTTACTTTACTTCTAATGATATGTGATATAATTGAAAATAATTCCTTACATATTAAACGGGCATTATACATTAGGCCAATTTTGCCAAAAAAAATGCATTTTTCTATGTTTTTCGGCCAAACATGCCTCTTTTTCAAAAACACTATAAAAATATTTTTTTTTTTGGGTGGTAAATTTGGCCATTATACATGGCCATAAAGATAATTCTTAGAATATTTTAAAAAATAAGCCTGTGTTTGGATCCTCTACTTAAAAGTGATTTCACAGATTTTTATGTATAGAATGCATTCTGCAAAAAATCTAAGGTGTTTGGTTGGGATGTTGGAAAATGTAAAATGCATTCTGCCTAGAATGCATTTTGCAAATTCTCATTTCTAGAGCAGAAGTCAAAATCCAAAATATTTTGGATTCTGATTCTAACTTCTACTTTTAATTTTTGCTAAAGTAAATGGGACCCACTTACAACAGTTTATTATTCGAACAACTCTTTTTTCCCTCACTTAATTTTTCTCTTTCTTTCTTTTATTTTCCTTATCTTTCTTTGTTCCATACTTTTTCTCTTTTTTTGATGTGTTCCCTATTTTTTCTTTTTCTTTATTTTATCTTTGAAAAAGTATTTTCATTTTCTCATTTTGTATCAAAGAACCAGGGAGCTCTGGTGTAAAATTGTGAAAATTTATTTAGAAGATGTCTATGATATTTTTTATTATAAATGGTTTGTGTATATCTCTATTGCACAGACAATGCATATTTCTCTATATTTTTTTTATTACATTGTTCAAATTTTATAAAAATGTGTGTAAGGAGATGTGCACAAATCATGATCTATTTTTTTTATTAGTAGACATTAATTTAAATTACAACGTAATATTTTATTTCTTTATTACATTGTTAATTTTGTATTGGTAGTAAATATATTTTTAGCCTTGTATTGAGATATTAAAAAAAAAAAAATATTAATTACATAATGTATACTAATAATATATTATTTAATAGGAAGAATGCATTCTTTAAAATACCAACCAAACACAATTCTTTTCAACATAATCACTTCTTATAAATAATTTCAATATTTTACCAAACGCACTATTTTTAATAAAATGCATTTTAGAGAATGCATTCTCGAAAATGCATTCTTGCTAAAATGCATTTTCGAGAATGCATTCCCAAAATAAAGGATCCAAACACAGGCTAAATCTATTGCGTATCCGTGCGAGACGGCTAGTTCTAATAAATGGAGTCACATATCAATCACGGTGACAAATGTTTAATTGTATAAAGTTTCCTTAAAAACAATCACCAAATAATATACATGGATTCTTTTCCCAGGTGCCCCATAATAATTAATTAATTCTTTTACCGTCATGAAGTTTGAGGTTTAAATTGTCTTTTGAGATTGAACTTGCAAGTCATCACAAATTTGCTCATTGTTTTTGTGGGAAGTTAGGTGTTACCGGTGAGTTCTTGAGTTCTTCTTCTTCTTTTTCACTCTGGCCGGGAAAGCTGAAACTCAATCTCTCTCCCTATTTATCCGCTCATCTTCTTCCTTTTCTAAGACTATCTTTCAATACGTATGAAGAGAGAAACGGTATGTTTCTCCAAAATTAATTTAAACGAAATTTCAAATACTCATGTTAGGTAAAAAAAGAAAAAAGTAAACCCAAATAAATATAAGATGGATACTTCTAAGAATCTAGAAATGATAGGGAATTATAAGATTTAATGAGTGATTAAATTGACCTAAAAGGTATAATTTAGATTTTTCGTGAATTAAAAAAAGGTTGAAACTTGAAAGCGGCAGAATCCGGGGCGGATCCGACCCAGGTATCAACAAACATAACCCCCAGCTGCAAAACCCTAAACCCTATCAGTAACACTTTCTCTGTGTCTTTTCAATGGTTAAACCCTCAAACCCCACCGCTACCATGGATCAGAAGAATAAGAAGAAGAAGAAGAACTCAGGCCCCAAGCGCATAGCCATGAAAGTAGAGGCCCCAAAACCCAACCCATTCGAGACCATTTGGTCCCGAAGGAAATTCGACATCCTCGGGAAGAAGCGCAAGGGCGAAGAACGCCGTATCGGCCTCGCTCGCTCCATAGGTATCGAGAAGAGGAAGAAGACACTGCTCAAGGAGTATGAGCAAAGCTCTAAGTGTTCTGTATTCGTGGATAGGCGTATTGGTGAACAGGACGATGCGCTTCCCGAATTCGATAAGGGCATTCTCCGCTCTCAGCGCCACCGTCAGGTTTCTTTTCTCTTTGGTTCCCGATAAACAATTATTTGTTTAAATTGAAACTTATTCATAAAAATTGTTTCTTTCCCAGATGAAACTGACCAAAAAAAGCAAGTTTAACTTATCCGATGGAGAAGAAGATGAAGGCTTTGAATTCGAAGGTCTCGGTGCATTGTCCGAAAGGGATGATTTTGAGGACGAAATGTTTCCTGATGATGATGACCATTATGGTGATGCCACTGAGAGTATGTAATTGCTGTCTATAATATTAACTTTGTTTAGTATTTCATTCGTTATTCCTGAGATTCGTTTTCAATTGTAGTGTCACCAAGGTACTACATTTGAGCAACTTTCAAAGGTTGTAAATTTGTTTAGATTACAGAATTTTACAATATGCTTTTCGTAGTTATGTTTGTGATAGGTTCTGTTCGAAAGTTGTAATTGCTTAGTATTTGATTCTTGTTTCTTTGGGATTATGTCCATGAAATCAACAAGAACTTTGACTGTGCAGAGGAATCAGCAATGCTAAAGCAACTTCATGCTCATAAGACACAGAATCCACTGGAAAGTGGTATGAATGAAGGAGATGAAAATGTGAGACCTATTCTACTATCCTACTTTTGGTGCATTACATTCACATGTTATATTATTATTTGTAACTCATATCCCTCCGTTCACTTATCACTGATTCAAAGAATTGTCTTTTTCACTGCAGAAACACAAAACCAAGAGACAAGTGATGGAGGAAATTATCTCAAAGAGCAAATTTTTTAAGGTGATTTTTTCTTTTTGGTATTATTGAAAATGCTTTGTGAATGAAGTTACATTTAATTTTTAACATTTCTTCACTATCTTCTTCCAGGCACAAAAAGCAAAAGAGAAGGATGAAAATGAACGTTTGATGGAAGAATTGGACAAAAACTTCACATCCTTGGTGCAGTCTGAGGCATTATTGTCTTTAACTGAACCAGGCAAGATGAATGCTTTGAAGGCTCTTGTGAACAAGAGCATTCCAAATGAGCAAAGGAAGAAGGATGAGTCATCTACAACTCAAAAAATAGAAAATTTAAATCAGGTATGGTCTTCTGATGAAGGTTCTAGATACTGACAATTTTTATTCAAGAAATATGGCGTTGGGATTTAGAAGTTAGCCTCTGTTGTTAGAGCCCTCATTCCACCAAATCTCCACCTTGGCATACAATGTTTTCTGATTCTTAAACCAAGGAGGGTTGTTTGTATCTTTTCCTATGTTGTCATTTTTCATATGTGATCTAAAGTTGTAGTGTTTGGATACTTGCACAATTTTAAGAATTAAATTGTTGTATCTGGCAGGATCAACCTGATTCTTATGACAAACTTGTGAAAGCAATGGCACTGGAGATGCGTGCTCGCCCCTCAGACAGGACTAAGACTCCTGAGGAGATTGCTCAGGAGGAGAGAGAACGACTAGAGCATTTGGAGGTATGAGTGCCTCATACTCAATCATAATTGTGAGTATGTGTGTGCATGCATGCTAGTATGATATGCAGTTCTTGTTATCTTGACCGGTTTTGCAGGTGGTTATTGTTGATAGTGACTTTAGCATGTGGTTTCCGAATATCTCATTAGGGTTCTTGAATATCGCTTGACTTGGCCAATATTGAGTTTCATCCTGTATAATTCTCATTTCTGAACAAGTTATTGGTAATTCTTCTAAGTGAGTGAATGGTAGTAAGATATCTTCAATTCGAGTTGAAATATTTGTTGTCGCTCCTTAGTTTTGATGTGATTGCACTTTAACACCATTTTTTGACGAGAAATGGGGTTCCAGTATAGTTGCACATTAAAAGACAAGTTTTCAAATGAATCTGGAAAGAAACTATATTGAAACATCAAAAAGGATTTCCATTTCTTTGTCGTGTTATGGACTGCTATAATCTGGAAATGCACCATTAATTTTCAATATAAACTTGAATAATTACCGATAAAAAAAATATAAACTTGAATAATCACAAATTTGTATTATCTACCACATTTCAGGAAGAGCGACAGAAGAGAATGCTTGCTCCTGAAGATGCCAGTGATGAAGACAATGATGATTCTGAGAAACCATCTACCCAGAGGCTGAGACCCATATCTGGGGATGCTCTTGGTGATTCCTTCTCACTCGAAGAAGAGCCTCGGACTAAAAAGGGTTGGGTTGATGAGATTCTTGAAAGAAGGAATGAGAACAATTCTGATAGTGAAGCAGGTGATTCTTCTGGTGACTCAGAGACTGCTGAAGATGATGGTGATGAAGAAGGATCTGATGAAGATAACGAGGAAGGTGAAAATAACCTATCTTTGAAGGACTGGGAACAAAGTGATGATGATGATCTTGGCACAGATTTGGAAGATGATGAAGAAGAAGAAGATGATGATGATGATGAGAAAGAAATGGGATCAAGAGACCAGAAAAAGGCAAAGAAAAGTGATGCTGTTGAAACTACTAAGAGAGATAGAGATCCTTTAGATGCCAAGAAAATGAAAGTAGATGGTCAAACTCTTTCAACTCGATCGGACCTCCCCTACTTAATTGAAGCTCCAAAGAGTTTGGAGGAGTTATGTGCATTGTTGGACAAT
>BKZX01033457.1:0-12608 GCA_014362285.1 Fagus crenata
TTCAAAACCCATATAGCATCCCATAAACACATACAATAGAGAGAAATACAGAAAAATACATTAAGCAACTATAAATACCTCCAGGATCTCCTAAAAATACATCTAGCAGATGCGATAATCACCCTCAATAAAAAATTAAAGCAAAAATGGGGAAGTCCCTTTCTCCTACATTTACTACCCTCTTAATCTACCTCTATGAGTTATTTGTTTACATTAATTTTCTTACTGTTATGAGTTGTTCGACCTTTTCTTCTTTTGTTGATACAGTGACTGGATCTCCTTAAGTCACACCACTAGCCTTCGCCATTACTGTAGTGACGCGAGTAGCGGACTCGACTTCCCAAATAAGAATCTGGGTCAATAAAGATGCCCAATTGGACCTCGACACGTGTTGCGGCAAAAAAAATGATCCTAACACCATAGCAACTAGAAGTAGAGGCAATATATACGCTGATAAAAGTGTTTGACTTGGAGACCGCGAAACCTATTTGGGTCGGACTCTTATAAGAGCGCCACCATGTAAATTAAACACACCCCATGTTGTAAAATGGTTGTTTATAGTGATATAAAAGTGGGGGCTTGTACAATTGTCCCACATTGGAAACATACAAAGCCTTGAAGGTGTTTATAAGATGGTACACACATTAACACTTTAAATGGATAAAGTGGACTTATGGACATGTGGCTTTACTATTCGCACATGCACACGTGGCTTGTGGTGTAATGTAGCGCTTTGTGGCATAGTTGGCACTTGGCATTTGGCACGTGCGTCTGTGATTAAGATCGGATGGTCATCTTTTAATTTATTTAAATTAAATGAGATGCACTGGATCATAACCCATAGAAGTTATTTCTGTGTACAGAAATAACTGTTTATGGCAGTTATTAATTGTTTTGAACAGTTACATTGTTCTAGAACAGTGCCAATTATGTCTATAAATTAAGGAGCCTAATTAACTGTCAAATACACAAGAATAGTAACAATAGTAACAATAAGAGGAAATTTAGTGACAGCAATCCCTCCAATAATGGTAACTATAAGCAAAATAAATCTTGTTAAAATTGTGGAAAGAATGGACATTTTAAGCGTGAGTGCAGAAACAAGAAGAAGCAAAAGAAGGATGATCATAAAGTTCCTAATAAAGCCAATATGGTTGAGGATAATTTTGATATTGTAGCCATAGTTTCTAATTTGCATATAAGCATGATCTCTAAATTGAATATGGCTAATGCAAAATCAAAGTCTCCTGATTGGAGGTATGACATTGGCACTACTGTTCATGTTTGCAACAACAAATCTCACTTCAAGAGTTTAGAAGATGCAATGGTTGGACAACAGCTGCATATGGGAAATAACGACACTGCAAAAGTCGAAGGAAAAGGGACTGTTGAACTTCAGTTTACTTCTGGAAAGAAACTTATTCTGATTAATGTACTCTATGTTCCTGAAATTAGGAAAAATCTTGTATCTGCAAATCTACTTTGTAAGAAAGGTGTCAAGGCTGTTATAGAGTCTAACAACCTAATTTTGTCCAAGGGAGGGGTGTTTGTTGGGAAGGGATACTCTTGTGATGGCATGTACAAACTAAGCATTAATAAGACTATTACTAATTCTGCTTATATTGTTGAGTCTTCTTCTTTATGGCATTATCGTTTAGTACATTTGAATTATAGATCTTTAAAATTTATGTCCAAGCATGGTTAATTTCATATAAAGATGATCATAGTGCTAAATGTGAATTTTGCATTCAAGCAAAAATGACAAAGAAATCTTTTCCTAAAGTTAACAGAAATTCACAATTGCTGGAACTTGTGCATTGTGATATTTGTGAACTTAATAGAATTTTAACTAGAGGAGGCAATAGATATTTCATTACTTTCATTGATGATTGTTCTAGATATACATATGTATATTTAATGAGAAGTAAAGACGAAGCATTTAACAAGTTTAAATGTTACAAATCTGTTGTTGAGAATCAAATGGAAAAGAAAATAAAAATACTTCGTAGTGATAGAGGTGGAGAATATTTTCCTACTGAATTTATCTTATATTGCGAAGAAAATGGCATTATACATAATTCAAATGGTCTTGTAGAAAGAAAAAAATAGGACACTAGTTGAAATGATAAATGCCATGATTTTGAATGCAAAATTGAGTTTCAATTTATGGGGAGAGGCTTTGCTTACAGCCTGTCATGCACATAATAGAATACCTTCTAGAAAATTTAAAGTTTCACCATATGAATTGTGGAAAGGTAGAAAACCAAATCTGGGATACCTACGGGTATGGGGCTATTTAGCCTTTTATAGGGTTACGAACCCAAATAGAACAAAGTTAAGACGAAGAGCTGTAAAGAGTGTATTTGTAGGATATGCAGAAAATTCAAAAGCATATAAGTTTTTGGATTTGGACTCTAATGTCATAGTGGAATCAAAGGATGTTGAATTTATTGAAGATGAATTCTATAATGATTCCAAACTTGTTGCAAATCCTACACCAACTCAAGAAAATGACTCAAATGACTTAAATCCTAGTATAAGTCGAGAAAAAGAAAAAAGAGTACATGATTTATCGATTGAACCTAGGAAAAGTCAAAGAGTTAGGAAATTAAGAAAAGAATCTGGGTTCAGATTTTGTGTCATCTCAAGCTATTGTTTTTCTGGTGGATGGAAATAGAGCCAATGTTTTTCACAAAATTCTCATTTTATTAAATATAGAGGAAGATTCAAAAACATTTAAAGAAGCTATGGCTTCTAGGGATGTTGCATTTTGGAAAGAGGCAATTAATGATGAAATGGATTCAATTTTGTCAAATAATACTTAGATTTTAGTTGATTTGCCTCCGGGATCTAAACCTATTGGATGTAAATGGGTGTTTAGAAGAAAATACAATACAAATGGGTCTCTTCAAACTTTCAAAGTCAGATTGGTAGCTAAAAGATTTAGACAAAAAGAAGGCATAAATTATTTTGATACCTATGCACTAGCAGCTAGAATAGCATCCATTCGAGTGCTATTGGCACTAACTTCAATTTTCAATTTGTATGTACATCAAATAGATGTTAAGATTGCCTTTCTAAATGGTGATTTAGATGAAGAGGTGTGCATGGAACAACTAGAAGGTTTTATTATGCATGGACATGAAAAGAAAGTTTGCAAGTTAGTTAAGTCATTATATGGACTAAAACAAACACCAAAACAATGGTATGAGAAATTTGATTCTATTATTTTATCTCATGGATTTAAGCATAACAATGCTAATAAATGCATTTATTCTAAATTCATTGATTGTTATGGTATTATTATTTGTCTTTATGTGGATGACATGCTTATATTTGGAACAAATATGGAAGGAATATTTGAAACTAAGAAGTATCTAACTTCAAGATTTAAGATGAAAGATCTTAAGGAAGTTGATACTATCTTAGGCATTAAAGTGAAGAAACATAATGGGGGTTATGCTTTGTGTCAATCTCATTATGTTGAGAAAATACTTCTTAAATTTCAATACTTAGGAATTAAAGAAGTGACTACCCCATATGATTCAACAGTTAAATTAACTGAAAATTCTGAAAGAGTAGTTGCTCAATTGGAGTATGCTAGTGCGATTGGAAGCTTGATGTGTGTAATGCATGGCACTAGACCAAATATTTCATTTCCTGTTTGCAAACTTTATAGATATACAAACAATCCTAGTACGAAGCATTGGAAAGCAATTGGTAAATTCCTTGGATATCTAAAGCTAACTTTTGGATTAGGACTATATTATACCTATTTTCTATTAGTACTAGAAGGTTATACTGATGCTAGTTGGATCACTAGTGGCAATGATAACAAGGCAATGTCTAGCTGGGTCTTTATCCTTAGTGGTGGAGTTGTCTCATGGGCTTCTAAGAAACAGACGTGTATTTTACATTCCACAATAGAATCTGAAATTTATAGCCTTGGCAACAGCAGGCAAAGAGGCAGAATGCCTGAGGAATTTATTATTGATACAAAGTTGTGGCCACAACCAATGCCAACCATTTCTTTGTACTGTGATAGTGAATCTACTATGTCTAAGGCACATAGTAAAGTTTACAATGGAAAGTCTAAGCACATTAGCTTGCGACATGAATATGTCAGACAGCTAATAGTAGACGGAATAATTACCATTGTGTTTGTACGGTCAAGTAAAAACTTGACGGATCCGTTCACTAAGGGACTCTTAAGAAATTTAGTGAAAAGTACATCTAGTGGAATGGGTTTGAAATCTTTTGTGTAAAAGTCACCTGTGATGGGAACCCCACCTTATATTATTGAACAAATAATTTTAAGCTTTAATTGGCAATAACAAGTTACAGTTATGTGACTAGGATAACACTGAAACATGTATATTTGTAATAAACCCGTTCTAGCATATTCAGTGTGGACTATTACGGTAATTTGAGGATGAGTGTCTACTCTTAATGAAGTTCTTGTTATTTTTAAATGTCTAAAGTAACAGGGACATGAAAAGGAACTTCACCTATATGAACATAAGAAGTGGAACAACTTCTGATAAAAGTTTAAGGTTTACTTTTGGAAATGTTCATGAAATGCCAGGATGAAGCACTTGGTTAAGTGAATATTTTTTTTTATTATTATTTTGTGAGTTTATTCGCTAAATTGGATGGAGTCATATGTGTGGTATTTTCCATTTCTGGCACAAAAAGTCTTGGTTTAAGCTGAGGCCACCATTGACTTTGTTAGAAATTTGAGATGCTTACACTAATTGAGGTTTAAATCGAGAGATACCTTCTTGTATGCATGATGAAATCAATATTTGACTAAACACTTCATATCACTAAGTGGGGATTGTTGTAAAATAGTTGTTTATAGTGATATACAAGTGGGGGCTTATGCACTTGTCCCACATTGGAAACATACAAAGCTTTGAAGGTGTTTATAAGGTGGTACACACACCAACACTTTAAATGGATAAAGTGGACTTATGGACATGTGGCTTTATTGTTCACACACGCGCACACGCGCGTAGTGTGTAGCGCACTTGGCTCATAACCCATAGAAGTTATTTCTGTGTGATTAAGATCGGACGGTCATCTTTTAATTTATTTAAATTAAATGAGATGCATTGGATCATAACCCATAGAAGTTATTTCTGTGTACAAAAATAACTGTTTATGGCAATTATTAATTGTTTTAAACAATTACATTGTTCTGGAACAGTGCCAATTAATGTCTATAAATTAAGGAGCCTAATTAACTGTCAAATACACAGTTTCGTTTTGAATACTCTTTAAAGGGATTACCAAAATTTTCTTTATGTAATTGGTGACTTTGTAATATCCTGGAGGTGAATTGCCTTAACCCGGAAGCAAAACTCGTTTAAAGTGGGGGCAATTATCATCACGCCTCAAAGTCACATCGTTTTCTCTGATCATATCAAAATCTTCAACACCCCATGCCATTAATTTTAGGCAAAAATGTAAAAGATGTTTTGGAGTTCCTGTACTCTTAATTGTGCGTTTATAGATTCTTGAACTATAGAAAATAACAAAATTGACCTCTTCACCTCACTTCTATCACTCAATTTTTAATAATGTCATTTTAAACTAAAATTTAATAAATAAATAAAGAGTTTCTAAAATACCATTTGAAAAAAAAAAAAAAAAAAATCCAACTAACCTGTTTCTCTCACGGTTGGACTCTCATTGTCAAATGGTGGGAGATAGGAAAAACTGCCCAAGAAGTCACTGAGGAACATGGGAGAGCACTACGACTTTGGTACACTGATGACTTAAACATGCTTAAGATCGACTCAGGTCGGGTCAAGCTCTCGAGTTTAGAGCTGTAAATAAATCGATTCTTTGTGATCAGTTCAAGATTAGCTTGGGGAAAAAAGCTTGTTTATGATATTTTATTTAGCAAATAAGTCAAACTGAAGCTTAATGAGTTTTTGTTCGACTATTAAACGAGATAAGCTCAAACATAATGATGTATTTGTAAGAAGTGCATGTGAGTAAGAGCATGTTTGGTTTCTGTATTCAAACACAGTTTTCTGTGTTTGAATCCAAAAAATGGTGGGCCCGGGCTGAAAAATTTTTGTTTGGCAATTGAACTCAGTTTTTGCATTCAAAACTTTTTACTGTATATTTGATACTCAATTGGCCAAAAATGAGAACAACTTTTACATGGTTTAACTTGGATTCGGCTACTGTTCAAAAGACTAGTGGCAATTTTGCAAATTTTTACACAAATTGACCGGTGGCAGTTTAGTAATTAAACACACCACTTTTCTTCCTTTTCTAACATTTTCAATGGCCATGAAGAAGCCATTTTCGCTTCTTCTTCGAACTTTCACCGAATCTCCTTTATATCTTATCTCTTTGTCTCTCTTTCACATTGTTCATGATCAACCGGTGAATCCAAACCACAATGACCCACACTCGCCGATAAACCCAAGCCCAAGCAGTGACTTATGCTCACTGAGGAACCCAAGCTTAAACGACAACCGTGGTCCAGATTTGGACTGTGGTGAGTGAACAATCAGATCTGGGCTGCGGCGGTGGTTTGAGGCAGTGGTTTGGTTGTCACGCAAACAAGGAGCAAGTGGCGCGCGGCGTTGGGTTGGCGGTGGAGTAAGTGGTGCGTAGCGTTGGGTTGGCAATGGAGCAATTGGCGCTCAGCATTGGGCTGACGGTGGAGCAAGTGGCACTCGGTGTTGGGCTGGTGCCGTTCGGCTGGGACTAGCTCCTTTTCTGCCTTGGGTGGCTCACAGCCAGACGGGCTGCTGGGGTTTGTATCACTGTGTTGGGTCCAGGGAGGAAATGTGTGCGGGGGTAGCATATTTATTATGGAGGGAAATAATGATGTGGTAGTTATAAGCATGGTTTTAAAAACCAGACCGGACCGGCCAGTTCGACCGGTTTAACCGTGAACCAGTCAATAGTTCGGTCCGGTTATGATAAAAAACTGAAAATATAGAAAAAAGCAATGAAACCCAGAAACCGACGGTTCAACCGGTAAAACCGGGAACCGGACTGGTTAAACCGGTTATATGCATTTAGGGAGGATATCAAAACGGTGGTGTTTTGGGGCGAAATCGGTTGTGTTTTTTCTGAAATGACTATGTCGTTGGTGAAAAATCATTGATGGAAGAACTCAAGAATTAGAACCAGATGAACTCCAATGCACCAGCACCATGACTCACCTTAGTTGCTTCAAAAATTTCACAACCAAAGCTCAGCAATACCTTCAATTTCTAATCTCCAAATGTCTGTCTTCTTCGTTGAATCAATCCACATGAGAGAAAGCTTGGATCTACTGGAGGACATTTTACAAGACATCCTCTCAAGTTTTCTCTCAAGCTTTCAAAAGTAAAAAAGCTGGATATGGAAGGGGGAAACGTTGGGAGGAAGAATTGGAAAATATAAAAAATGTTGGAACTTGAAACTAGCATTTTAGGATTGGGGGGCGTGTAAGTGGGTCTGGCAGTGTGGGTGGGAAATGTGTAAGTGGGTAATGGGTACGTGTAGGTAGAGGAGACATTGTGTTTCCATTAGCTTTTATTTTTTGATAAATTTTCTTTTTTTTTTTTAACGGAATTAACCAGATATTGTGTTTCCATTAGCTATGTAGGTTTTTTTTTCTTAATCATACATTTGACTTTTGATTTTGCCAAATCTAAGCATAATTTTTTTTGGAGTAAATGTAAGCATCAATTAAGGTTAAATACGTATAATATTATTTGATTTTTCATTTATACCATGTTGTTAAGGTTAATTGAATGTTAATGTGTTTTGTTAAATTTTCTTTTTCTTTTTCTTTTCTTAATAAGATGTTTATACTCACTTAAAAATTATTAAAAAGTTCATATTTTTTTTCAATAAATATTATTTGTAATAAACTTATTATATATTTATTTATATAATTTTAAAATTATTAATTAAATTATTTATGATGTCACCGGTTCGACCACCGGTCGGACCCCGGTCGGACTAGTGATACGGGAACCACTCCCTTTTTCGGTTCTTTCCCCGGTCCGGTTTTTAAAACCATGGTTATAAGTGAAAACAATCCAATGAAAACAAATGCCAAACAAAAAAAAAAGTGATAAAAAAGAAAAAGAAAAAATTGTATTTGGATTCAAGTTTAGAGAATAGTAAAAATACAAATTTTGAAAACAAAAACACAATTCAGTCACCAAACATACCGTAAAAGTCTTGACTTAAGTATATATAATATCATATTTCTATAACGTAACATGTATAAAAATATATTTAAATAGACTTTCGATTGGATTGTGAAAGTTTATAAAAAAGTTCATAAGATATCAAATTATTATTTGTAATTTATTGATAATTTACATTACCAATTCGGTCCATTGACTATTGGGTAAAATTCAATTTAATCCTTCAACCATTAATTATGTCAATTGAGACCCTTAACTTCCAAAACCAAGTCAATTAATTTCATCATTAATTCTTCTCTATGTTTAAATTTTAATATAATTAATAAATAAAATTAAGGCAACGTACAACATCATCTCTCGTAATTTTAAATAACTAGTCGCAAACCTGTGCGATGTACAGGAAAATTATTAAAAATAAAATCTAAATTAATTTTGATTTTTTTTATTTCTTTTGTTGAATATTTATTTTTTTCTTTTGTGTAGTTCGAAATGTTGTAGACAAGATCGATAAAGAGACTTTACGGATCGGATTTAGGATAGATCTTACTTTTTGGTTAAAAAAAATAATTAAGAAAATATATTTACCATAGGATAATTAAAAAATCTGATATAAAGTTTTTTTTTTTTTTTTTTGTTTGCATAATTGAATATAGTCCAATTTTTATAAAACACGATTTTTGTTTATATTTTCTATATGGATCATATTTCCAACCAAAAATAAAATAAAGGATACTTAAAATAAAAAAAATGACAGATAAATACATAGGTACATGATTAAATGATAAAACCTAAATAATTTTCATAAATCATTTCAAGTTCACGTGGTTTCATTATAACAAATTTATCCACCTTTCTAAATTGCTAAAAAAAAAAAAAAAAAAAAAAAAAAAAAAAAAAAAAAAACTCTTGATGAAAATTGATAATTATGATTATTATTAAAAGATATTTATATTATGTTTATATATGGAATATATTTTAGTATTAGACATTTATTATGATTGTTTTATATATATGGAATAATATATTCTTTATATTAAAGAAAAATATGATGTGTCAAGATTCTAATGAAAGGTTTAATTATAGAATAAAATTTATATTCAATTAGAAAATATATATGAAAATAATGATGTGTAAAATTATGAGATTTCAAAAACTTATGTGGCGCAATATTATGAGGTCAACCAAAAGTCAAAAAAGTTTCGGTTTTACATTATAGTATAGATAACACAACGCCTCTGAACATATTTTTTAGCTTACACTTTAACCGTGTCGTTAACTTTATCAGTTAAATAAAATCTCTATTTTCACTTCATGAGTTAATAAGTGAAAATCTCTATTTTGCCCTTTTAACTTTATCAAAACAAAACTCTAAAAACAAACCCCATTAGAGCATTATTATCAGCCTCCCTATTTGGCTGAAAACTCAAAAATATAACGAAAAACTCAACAAACACCTGCCATCAGATTCCTCATTCGAGCGAAATTCCGAAGCTGATGAACAGTAGCTCACCCAACTCAAAGAGCAACTGTTCATCCTTCCGTGAATTAAATATACTTTTTTTCTCTCTCTTGCAAGCTGTCTCCCGTGCCAAGAATAACGGAGACAACAACAACAAAAACAACGGTGCTCATTGAAATCAGAAAATCACAAGCAACAAACTCAAATCGGAGCATCGAATCACAAAATAAAAAACACACACACACAAAAACAAACAAACAAACAAAATCAAAAAAACAAACAAAAGAATATAATCACAAAAAATAAAAACAAAAAAACACCGGATCCGCTAAACGTGATGAAGAAAGAACAAACAAAGTGAAAAAAAAAATAATAATAATAGATAAAGGGGGAAAGAGAGACGTGAGGGGTCTTGTGGCTTGAGGGGAAAAGAGAGAGAGAGAGAGAGACAAAAAAAAAAAGAAGAGAGAAAGGGGGGAAGGGGACGAACTGTGAGGTCTAAGACTGAGAGAAAAAGGAAATGGGGGAGGGGGGGATGTTTGGTGGGGGAGAAGTAAAAAGAAGGGAGGGGGGTTACGTGGGTGATGGGAAAAAAAAATAATTAAAAAAAAAAAAAAGAGGAGTTGGTGTACGTGGGTGGTGGGGAAAAAAAAAAGGGGGGAATATCCTACGGGAACATAGAAGGAGAGAGGAATAGAATGGAAAAAGAAGGTATTTTGAGAGTTGTGAAAAAAATAAAATAATAAAAATATATTAAAAAATGAAATAGTAAAATTGGAATAAGGAGTCTGATTTAGTGGTGCTTTAGCTAAATTAGAAAAAGTGAGTTTTTTAGAATCCAATTGGCAAAATTTTTGAGAAGTCTAATAAGAATGCTCTTAAATCACATATCTACTGTAACTCCTTTAACACCAACATTGTGGTAACCCACAGAATCTGCCTTTGGAAGAAGATGACGGAAAAAGACCAAAAACAATGAAAAGAAAGAAAGAAAGAAAGAACGATGAACTAAACAACTCATCATCCATTTCTTTCTATTCTCGTGTCTTTTTTGATCTTCATCCTCAAATGTATTCCAACCATTCAAAAAAGTTACACTTATTCTCATCACAAACATAGTATAGTTTTAGTTTGTTCATGTTCTTATCTGACTCGACAACTGCTTTTTGCCCACAACACAACGACATCTCTTATTACAAAATTCTAGTCCAAATCCATTGCTTGCACTCATACTTGATGATGACATTGCCGTGAAAATATTGTATACCATAAAGAATTGAGAGTGCAGATCACAAGAAAATTTAAAAATAATAAACTACAATAATTAGCCGGGAAAATTACACTTTACCACCCTCAACTATCACCCTTTTTTCACTTCATCCCCCAAACTTTAAAAACTAACAATTGACCCCCTAAACTAATCCAATTGCATAACCGCTATCCCCTGATGCCAAAATCAAGTTAAAATTGACGGAATTGAGCTACACGTGACATGCACGTGATCCCGGGCCCACCAAAATAACTTTACCAATTTCATTTTTATCAAAATCCCAAATTGCCCTTACCCCCCTTAACCAAATCTGAGATAAAACACTAGAACACCTTCAACCATAACAAAATGCCCGCCAAACTAAAACTAAACTCCATTTTGTTTCTCCGCTGGAGAATACAATGGATGTCCGTCGGCGGGCCCCAAAGCCGTCACAACAAACCACCGTGCACGACAGTGGGACCCACCGTGCACGACAGTGGGACCCACCCTGACCACCAACGACATAAATCATCAACCCCAAAAGCATTGGATGCTCTGCCTTTGCCACTGTATCTAACGAACGCCGTGTTCTTCATGCTCTTCTTCTCAGTGGCCTACTACTTCCTTTACCGGTGGCGCGACAAGATCCAAAACTCCACGCCCCTCCACGTGGTCACGCTCTCCGAGATCGTCGGTATTGTGTCTCTCATCGCTTCCTTCATTTACCTCCTCGGTTTCTTTGGGATCGACTTTGTCCAATCATTCATCTCACGCGCTTCCCATGACACGTGGGACCTTGACCATGACCACCACCACCACCACAACTTCCTCATCGAAAACGATCCTCACCGTTCACAACCACCCCCATAACCAACACCCAGATGCCTTGATCCAGAACCGTTAATTTCAACTTTGTCCTCAGAAGAAGATGAGGAGATTGTCAAATCGATTCTCAGCGGCACAATTGCGTCGTACTCGCTAGAATCATAGCTCGGTGATTGTAAACGAGTTTGGGGGTTACTGCTCTAGGGTTTGAGTTTGGCGGGCATTTTGTTACGGTTGAAGGTGTTCTGGTGTTTTATCTCAGATTTGGTTAAGGGGGGTAAGGGCAATTTGGGGGTTTTGATAAAAATGAAATTGGTAAAGTTATTCTGGTGGGCCCGGGATCATGTATGTGTCACGTGTTGCTCAATTCCGTCAATTTATCTCGATTTTGGCATCATGGGGTAACAGCCGTGCAATTGGATTAATTTAAGGAGTCAATTGTTACTTTTTAAAGTTTAGGGGGTGAAGTGAAAAATGGGTGATAGTTAAGGGTGGTAAAGTGTAATTTTCCCTAATTAGCCATGTTCGGTTCTGAAAACCAACCCATTGCAATGTATAACAAATGGTCCAATAAAAATAAGACACATTAATTAAAAATGCCAAATAGACTATTCAAAGCCAACTCACCAATTACAACTTAACAATTACAACTCCCACTAAACCAACCACATTTAATCTTGTCTATGTAACCAAACAATCCTATTCTCCCTTACCTAGATCTAGTCGCCGTCAACAACCACACCTGAACCGGTTCGAGGTCGGCAACCATGATTTTAGACAACCATCATCTCTTGCACTAAACTTACTATCATCAACAGCACCCATAAGTAATATGTAATTAATAACAAGTAACAAAAATTCTCTAAACAAAACTGTGAGAACCACGACCCTAAAACCA
>BKZX01033462.1:0-11566 GCA_014362285.1 Fagus crenata
TTTTATTTTTCAATAGCGTTTACCATCTGATCCATCGCGTTATCGGTTTTCTGTGTTTGATTGTTTAAGCGCATTTTGTTTGAGATTTTTATTGCTTAATGATCCCTCATTTTTATAAAACTACGGTGATTTCGTCATTTTTCTGTAAATCGCATCGTTTTTTATTATGTGTGATTCTGTTTCAATGTCGCTTAGTTTCTCTGTAATCACATTAAGCAGTTTTTTTAATTGAATTCACTTCGTTGTCGTTTTTATTTTTATTTAATTAGTTTAACAAGATTTAGTCTCTTTTTTGAGTAGTTTTTGACGTTAAAAATTACGTATTAGCGAAGTATGTTTGTTGTTCAATAATTGAATTGATGCTTAATCCTGTATTTTTCTCAGATTAATTTATGTCTTAGTTTAAATCGTAGTTCAATTAAGCTTTAATTCTTATTCATAAAATCCGTGTTGCGAATTGTGATTGCTAGTTTGTATCATTGTCTTGGCATTGTAAATTTCTTCAAAAGCATTTCAGGATTGATTTGGAAATCATCAAATAGTTTTGGTATAAAAAATGTGACTCAACATCTATTGTCATTTGATTTTAACTTTTTTGAATGCAAAAGGCATGTACATCGTGTCACCGAGCACTAGACTCGACATGATACAGTCACGTGTTTATTTTTGGCCATGTATTAGGTCCAGTGCACTAGAGCCAACCCTTTCCTGTCACTGAGTATGCACTTGTGATTGTAGAATGCTAGAATTATCTCAAAATTACTCCATTTGTATTTGTATTGCCTGAATATTTTAGGGGTGTTTGGCAAATAACATAACTAGTTTAGTTCTGATATAACCTTAACCAAAAATTGAACTGGTTTTATTTAATCCAGTTTGTCTAGAGTAGCTTTAGACTTTTAGTTAACATGCAGTTTATGAAAACGTCAAATTTAAGACTAATTTCTGAAGAGACTATGTATGTGAAAACACCAAATAAAAAACAGTAATGCTACGGTTACAATGTTTTCACAACATAATCTAGGTGACAAGTTGTTAATGGTTTTCACATAGACCTACCACTAACACAACTAATTGTCTTTCATTTACAGTTTTCCACTTAAACAATCATGTGAAATTGTGAGTTTACCTATCAAAAAAAAAAAAAGATATTGATTTCGGAGGGCATGCATTTGAAAGAACCAAAGCTAAAATTGGTTTATATAGAAATATATTTAGTTCCACCTTAAATCATTTTTTGAACAAAAATGTCACAAAACTAAAAAGAATTAAAACTAGTTATGTTGTACTTGGCTAGCCTGGTTTTGTGTTTTGGTAATTGCCATTGCCGAAGAGGCATAACTGAATTAAGAAAATAGTGGATCAGTGTTTTCTTTATGCTAGTCTAGTTACAATTTTAGAATTGTTGTGAATCGCTGCTACTGGGATAAGCGTTTATGTCATTTTATCTGAGTTCAAATTTTTTTGACCTGAATATAAATTTTACAGATAGTGATTCCGTCATCATCATCTCTTAAGAACGGTTTGTCCATTTTGCACCAAGTCCCAGAAGGCCATGTTGGGGTATACTGGAGAGGAGGTGCCCTTCTAAATGTGATTACAGATCCAGGTTTGACTATGGTCCTCTCTTTATGATTTTCATTCAATAGTTGCTTTCCTATAACTTATGGAATGTCTACTTGTACTTAATTCTCAGGTTTTCATCTGAAGCTGCCTTTGATAACCCATTATGAGCCTGTTCAAGTAACCCTTCAGACAGATCAGGTAAAATTTGAAGTTGTAAAAATTGAGGAAATCCATCTTGTGAGTCTAATGCTCAAATCGTTCCTGTGTGTATGTAGGTGAGGGATATTCCTTGTGGTACTAAAGGAGGTGTCATGATCAACTTTGAGAAAATAGAGGTACAGCTACAAAACGTTGCTCTTTATTACCGATACGGTTTACAAGCAGTCTAAGGTTTGAGATGCTCACTGATTATAATGCCTTTTCAGGTAGTTAACCGGCTTCATAAGGACTATGTGTATGACACGCTGCTGAACTATGGTGTTCAGTATGACAATACATGGATATATGACAAAATTCATCATGAGATCAATCAATTCTGCAGCTCTCATTCTCTTCAGCAAGTCTACATTGATGTTTTCGATCAAGTAAGTATCGATACTAAAGAAAACATAGCCTTTAAAGCCATAGTTGAAAATATTTTGGGAGCTCTCAATTTAGCTTTACAGTATATGAAGTCTTCCAAGTGCTGTTAAATTTAGTGTACTTTTCTTCTGCTTTAGTAGTTTAATCTGAGAGATTGTTTAGCAAATTGAAATGATGACTTAAAGTTGAACAATATGACCCCCTCCCCCCCTCTCTCTCATAAACAAATCCCAGTTAGTTATGCTGTGTTGACTTCCAAGGATTATCTCTCCTTTGGAATATATGTTGGTGTTAAGTTGCCAGCATTATTAAGAAGCTCCCCATAACTATACTTTCTTATAGTTGTGGAACATCATGGTACCATGTGCTAGTGTGTCATATAGTTTTTGTGGTGTTAGCGTTTCGTTTTAGTGGTTATCAAATTCCTTTCTATTTATTTATTTCATGTTATATTGACAAAGCATTTAACTCTCACAGATTGATGAAAAGATGAAAGATGCTCTCCAGGGTGACTGCACACGTTATGCTCCAGGTATTGAAATCATCAGTGTGCGCGTTACAAAGCCTACCATCCCAGAAAGCATAAGACGCAATTTTGAACAGATGGAAGAGGAACGTACTAAGGTTCACTTTCTTTTTCCTGAATATGAGAGAAGGCCCTTTTACTTTCATTTCTTTTCCTCTGTTAGTTAAGCGCGCGGGCGTGCACACACACACACGTAAAATCTGTTTATATTTTCTTGACCTTTTAATAGATATTTATATTTCAAATTATTGCTGAACATTGAATTTACCCTTTAAACCAGTTTGCCCTGGTCCTATGAGCATTCAACGTTACAAGCTTTTTTTTTCTTTTGCCCAAATGTTGTACATGCATGTCTCAGTGACAAACATTTTGGATAATTTATTATATAATAAGCCTTTGAAGTTAACAGAGTGCATCATTCTGTGTTTTATGTTTATGTTACTTTGTTAGGTCTTAGCAGACCTAAAACATTTTGAGACTAAGGCTTGGTTGTTGTTACTTTGTTAGGTCTTAATTGCTGTTGAGAAACAGAGAGTGGTTGAGAAAGAGGCAGAGACAAATAAGAAAATGGCTATCAGTGAAGCTGAGAAGCTTGCAAATGTCAGCAAGATCCTTATGGAACAGAAGTTGATGGAAAAGGACAGTGCCAGGAAGCAGGAAGAAATTGAGAACCACATGTACATGGCTCGGGAAAAGAGTCTGGCAGATGCAGATTTCTATCGGTGAAAGTTTCATTTGATTTTCAGTTGGAAAGATATGAATATGTTATTATTCTAATGACTAATGGTATTGTTGCTTTCTCTACGTTTTTAGTCTAACGAGGGAATCTGAAGCAAACAAGTTGAAGCTTACACCGCAATTTCTTGAGCTTAAATTCATCGAGGCCATAGCTGATAATACAAAAATTTTCTTTGGGGAAAAGGTCTTATCTCTCTCTCTCTTGTGTGCAAGCTTTACTAGTTTACTTAGCTTAGCTGTTCTTCCTTGCAGATACCAAATATGGTTTTGGATCAGAGGCTACTTGGGAACTTCCTGCAACAGGTGTCTAGGAATGTGTCTAAAGAGAGGAAATCAGAAACTTGATGAACGTGATGAATTTATTTATTTTTTTGATGAAGTATCAACGAGATGAATTAGCACTTACGTTGGTTGAGGTTTTCATAAGTTGTTTCAGCCAATATATATATATATATATATATATTTTCGGGGGTCTCCTATTTTTGTGTGTGGCTCTTATTTGTTGTCATCCAAATATAATGAATTATAAGGCCATCTCCAGCAGCTCGGTATAATTCAACTTCATCCCTATTTATAAAGAAAAAAATAGAGAAACCCCGCTCCAGCAACCCGTTAAAACAACTCTTTATCTTTAAAAAATTTTACAAAGTGTACAGTAGCCTTTCATTTTTGAAAGGCTACTGTACACTTTGTAAACGTTAAAATATTGATTTTTTTTTGTCTGATCCGACCGTACCACCAACGGATTTTTATCCGAAAATTTCTCTCTCTCCTCTCATTTCTTCCGAATTTTTTTCTCTCTCTTCTTCTCTCTGCTCTCTCTTTTGCTGTTTGCTCTTTGGGATTTTCTTAAAAAACAAACAAAGTTTCGGTCTGAAAATTTGTTGGGTTTTCTGCCGCACGAAAAAACCTCTCTCCTCTGAATTTTTTTTGGGGTTTCTGCCGCACCAAAAAACCTTGAATCCTCTGAAATTTTTTTGGGTTTGAACGTTGTGAAGCACGAAAGGTTGTGGGGGTTTTCTGTTGCCGGCGTGGTGGTGGTTATTCGGTGGTGGCTTGGGCTTGCCGGCGTGGTTTGGGTTTTCTGTTGAGCGTGAAACCGGTTGATTCGGTTTGGGTTTGAACGTTGTGAAGCACGAAATTTTTGGGGTTTTCTGTTGCCGGCGTGGTGGTGGTTATTCGGTGGTGGCTTGGGCTTGCCGGCGTGGTCTTCGGCTTGGGCTTGGCGATCTGGGTTGATTCGGCTTGGGCTTGGCGATCTGGGTTGATTCGGCTTGGGCTTGCCGATCTGGGTTGATTCGGTTTGGGCTTGCCGATCTGGGTTGATTCGGTGGTACCGGCGTGGTTGATTCTGCCGATCTGTCTTCTCTCTTCCGGCGTGGTGGTGGTAACGGCGTGAGGTATATTTGATTTTGTGTTGATTTGTGGCTGTTTGTGTACTGGGGTTGAGGATGATTTTGTGTTGATTTTGTGGTGATTTTGTGGCTGTTTGTGTACTGGATTGAGGTGGATTTTGTGTTGAATTTGTGGTGATTTTGTGGCTGTTTGTGTACTGGATTGAGGTGGATTTTGTGTTGAATTTGTGATGAGGTTGGTTTCGGGTGTTTACTGGTGTGGATGAGGCTATGTTATTAGTTTGTCTGTTTAGGTTTTGATTGGAATTAGTTTGGGTGTTCAAGTTTGGATGAGGTTCTGTTAATCTGTGTGTTGAGCTTTTGATTGAAATTAATTTGGGTGTTGAGCTTTGGATGAGGTTCTGATAGTCTGTGTGTTGAGTTTTTTATTGGAATTAATTTATTTGTATGTGTGTTGAGGTTCTGGTTTAATTGTATATAGTTGTAAAGAAATCAATTTTCATGTGAAAGAAAAATTAGTTGACTGGTTTAATTTGCAAATAAATAATGTTGAGTTGAGAGTTTTTAAGCATAAAACTTATTCAACATTGTAACAAACTATAATTTAAAATAATATACATCTGTCTATTGAGAAATCAGAGCTGAAACCCAATAAGTTTTGGATTACAAAATATCCCTAAACGTTTATAAGTTATAAAAAAATATGTAATCAGATAGTCAAATTAAATATAAAATACAATAAAAATAAATAAATAGAACAAAGTTATCTATAAATTTATCTTCTTGTTCATCCTAAAAGAATTCGGTATTGAAATGCTTTGGAATTATAATCTGTTTCTAGTATATAATTTTCTTTTGAATGTATAATTTGTTATCCTGCTAGAATATATTATCTTGGCTTACCCAAACTTGATTAACTTCATATATACCTGGCAGTTTCGTAATTACAACAGTTTTATTTTTATATACGTATGTATTGTGAAATTATAGATTGGATCTGTTTGGGAATTGCAATAATTTTATTTTTATGTACTCTTCATGTGTGATTGATACCTAATATTGTATTGTATTTTTATTAGGGATGAATTCTCAGAATGAAACCCCAAATTTCGTTAATCTTCTAGAAGATACGTACCAAGAATATATGATGGAAACCCAAAATGAGATGGATTATAATAATAATCCATTTCCATCCCAAGTTGAATCCACTAAAAAACCTAAAACACGTCAAGCCAATTTTACCATAGAAGAAGACTTGACTCTTATATCTTCATATCTCACTATTAGCGAAGATCCGGTGCAAGGTACTGATCAAACATATGAAGTAATGTGGATTAGAGTTCATGAATATTTTCATGCTCATACGACCTCCGAAACTAAGCGAACTATAGGTTCTCTTCAAAACCGGTGGTCAACCATTCAACTTGGCACCAATAAATATTCTGGGTGTTTGTCAAAGATTGAATCATTGCGTCAAAGTGGTCTAACTGAGGAAAATAAGGTGCATCTTATTAACTCTTCAAATTTGTTAATGTATCAATTTATTTTAACTGTTGAAAATATTAATTGTTTTTATTGTTGGAATTTTTTAGGTTGATCAAGCAAAACAATTGTATAAAATAGAAACTGGCAAAAAATTTTCGTTTGAACATTGTTGGAACGTGCTGAAGTATTCACCAAAATGGTTGAATAGTCATCAAAATGAGACACCAAGAAGAAAGAGAATGGAGACAGCATCTTCTTCGGTAAATCTAGAAGATAAAGATGTCACAAATGATTCCAACATAAACTTGGAGAGACCACCGGGTAGGAAGGCCGAAAAAGCTCGATTGAACAAACAAAAGAGCGACGAAGGTAGTAGCTCAAATGTGGAAGTGATGTTGAATGTCATGGCGGACGACAAAAAAAAAAATCGCGGAATCGAGATTGGAATTTCTTGAGAGGGGCCGTGTTCAGTACATGGAACTAGAGAATAAGCGTCTTTGTCTTAAGGAAGAAAAAATCAATTTGGCAAAAATGAAAGAGGAGAGGCAAAGAATGAAAGAGGAGAGGGAAAGAATGAAAGAGGAGAGGGAAAGAATGAGAGAGGAGAGGGAAACATTGAGAGAGGAGGCGGCAATTATGACTAGGGGTGGGTTCGGGTCGGGCGGGTCGGGTTTTGGGGGAATCCGTTGTCCGTCTGTAGAAAATAAATTCACGGATAATCCGTCCGTTAACCGTCCGTTGATAGGTTCGGGCGGGCGGGTCGGTTGAGCGGGTTTGGCGGGCGGGTGATCGGGTTTAATGGGCTTGCAAGTGGGATTTTTTTGGACTTTTTTTGGCTTGCAAGTGGACTTTAAAAATTCAGTCCATATCATTGTTTTGGACTTTTTTGGGCTATTTTAAAACCAAATCAACAACTATATATAATTGGGCCTACTAATTTAGTTTTTTTAGCCATTTTTTTACTATTTATTTAAACCTCCTTATTTGCTAACTTTTTATACCATTCTTATATATAAAAAACCAAACATAAATGCAAGTATGCAACAATTCCTAAGCACATACAAATACAAATACAAAAAATCAATTTCATATATATATATATATATTATTTAATTATATATGGGTTTATAACTTTATATATATATATATATATATTATTTAATTAAATATTGTCGGGCGGGCGGGTATCCATCCGACCAAAATTCCAAAAACCGTTATCCGTCCGTTATCCGGATATTTAAAATATCCGTATCCGTATCCGTCCGAATATATGCGAGCGAGCGGGCGGGCGGGCGAGCGGGTCGGCCGGATTGGTCGGGCGGGTCGGGTTTCGCGGTTTTTTGCCCACCCCTAATTATGACAATGAATGTAGATGCGTTGCCTCTAATGCAACAACAATATTTTCGTCAACGCCAATCGGAAATCCTTGCAAAAAGAAGTGGTAATTAGTAAATGATATTGTATTATTTTTGTATTATATTCATTAATGCTATTGTGTTGTATGAATTAAGAGAATACTTTGAACTTTTGTTGCTATTAAATGTCATTTGCTATTATGGTTGATAACTTAATTTATTACTTTGAACGTTAATGTGGTAAAATATATATAGCATTGGCTTTGCAAGTTATAAGTGTTAATATATTTTTTATTTGATAATAGAATTTTAAAGAACTTTCACAATAATTATATAGATTTGATAAATTTCAAATTACAATAAAGAGTAACATAAATAAATAATACAAGCATGAAAATTAAAACTAAATAATCTTATGATTGGCCATGTAATTGCCACAAGTGCTCCACAAGATCAGCTTGGAGTTGAGAATGAGTTTCTCTATTTCTAATGCGAATATGAGATTGAATAAAATTCTGAACTTCAATTGTAGGCTCTCGTGACACGGGTATAGGGATGCTTTCAGGCACTTGTTCGTAATCATCATCTCCTTGTACTTCATTAGAATCGCGCTCATCTTCAATAATCATGTTATGTAATATTATACATGCTTTCATAATATCATTGAGAGTTGCTTGATCCCAAAAGCGTGCAGGTCCACGCACAATTGAAAATCTTGCTTGAAGTATTCCAAATGCACATTCCACATCCTTCCTACATGCCTCTTGAACTCTAGCAAAGTGTTTTTTCTTTGCTTCTATTGGAGCTGAGATTGTTTTCACAAAAGTTGACCATTGTGGATATATACCATCAGCAAGATAATATCCCATTGTATAATCATGACCATTAATTGAGTAATTCACTGGAGGAGCACGCCCTCGAGCAAGTTCCGTAAATACAGAAGAATGCTCTAATACGTTGATGTCATTATGAGACCCAGGAAGACCAAAAAATGCATGCCATATCCAACGATCATATGAAGCTATTGCTTTCAAAATAAGTGTTGGTTCATGAGAATGACCAGTATACTGACCTTTCCATGCTGTCGGGCAATTTTTCCATTTCCAATGCATGCAATCAATGCTCCCCAACATTCCTGGAAATCCACGCTTTTCGTTAACCGTGAGCAACCTAGCAATGTCATTGCTATTTGGTGACCTCAAGTACTCTTCAGAGAAAATATTAACCACCGCTTTAACAAATTTTTTTAAACTCTCTACTGCAGTGCTTTCCCCAATTCTCACATACTCGTCAGTAGAATCAGCAGCTACTCCATAAGCAAGAATCCTGAGTGCAGCAGTCATTTTTTGAAGGGACGACAAGCCAAGCGTTCCAGCAGCATTTCTTTTTTGAATAAAATATGGATCATACGCTTCTAGTGCAGATTGAAGACGAAAAAATAGTGGACGACTCATCCGAAACCTCCTTCGGAATATATGAGAAGGAAAAACCGGATTATCTGAAAAATAATCATGAAAAAGCCTTGCTTCGCCTTGCAAATAATTGCGCTTAATGACCTTGCGGCCTACAATTGAACCACGGTGTGATGTTGATGCTCGCTCTTTTTTCAATCTTTCGTCTTCCATTGCAAGAATTGAAAGTATTTCAACGTCATCATCAGTGTCAGACTCAAGAAGAGCCATTTCCATTTCCCTCATTTGATAATCACGAGGCTTAAGATGATAATTATGCTCCATAATATATGAAAGAGAAATTTGGGTTTGATAATGAAAGAGCAAATTGGGTTTTGATAGTGAGTGAGTAAACTGAATTTGAGATTAATGCAAGAGAAAATTTGGTTTGAGGTGAATGAAAATTGAGATAGGAAATAGTCCTATTTATACTAAAAATATTAACTGTTGAAATAATTACCGTTGAATAACGTTGTAAAATATTACCGTTATTCAACGTTATATAATATTACCGTTATTCAACGTTATATAATATTACCGTTGATAACGTTTCAGATAACGTTGTATACTACCAACGTTGATTTTTTTTTTTTTAAATATTATTTTGATTAAAAGCTTCAGATAACGTTGTATACTGTCAACGTTGATTTTTTTTTTTATAAATATTATTTTGATTAAAAGCTTCAGATAACGTTGATAAAATTTTTTTTTTTTTATAAATATTATTTTGATTAAGCACTTCAGATAAATGACTTCAGAAAAAAAAAAAAAAAAAAAAAAAAAAAAAAAAAAAAAAAAATAAAAAACATAATAAAATAAAAATCCAGATTTTGGTTG
Organism: Fagus crenata; assembly: GCA_014362285.1. NCBI lineage: Eukaryota > Viridiplantae > Streptophyta > Magnoliopsida > Fagales > Fagaceae > Fagus > Fagus crenata. The sequence continues at coordinate 9,896 of BKZX01033462.1, forward strand.
CCAAAAATCAACTTTTTTTTTTTCTTTTCTCTCAGATTTGTACCGGCAGTGGTACCACCGCCCCACGGCTTGAAGGAGGTGACCCACGGCTTGAAGGAGAGCCACCCCGCGACGGAGAGAGCTACCCCAGCCTGAACCGGTGGCTTGCCGTGCCCATTCCCACGGACTGGAGGTGACCCACGGCCAAGCTGCCGGTCTGGAGATGACCCACGGCCAGGGCTGCCGCCTGGGTTGCCGTGCTGGATCTCTGCCGGTCTGGAGGTGGCCCACGGCCAAGCCTGCCGTGCCCACCGGAATTCTGTTTGCAGCGTCACCGTCTCAGTCCTGGGTTGCTGGTTTTCTGTTAGTTTGGTTTGGTTGCTGAATTTTTTTTTTTTTTTTTTTTTTGATGAGTTGCTGTTGCTGGAAATTGATTTGGTGGGAGTTAGTTATTTTTGGTGGGAAATACTGATAAAAAAGTAATTTTTAATAGAATAGGGATAAAGATAAAGAGTATTGTTAGAGTGGTTGTTTAAAAAAAAAATAAAGAGTTGTTAAAAAGTGTAATTTTAAAGATAAAGATAAAGATAAAGATAAAGCACTGCTGGAGATGGCCTAATGTAGATAAAAGCTTGAAACATTTTACAGGTTGATATACATTGTTTTGCTCCCAGTCCCAGACTCTATTAGCGATATCCTTGGTCACTTGACTCACTAGTGTCATCATGATTTTTGTGGGGACCCGGTGTCTCTTTTTATTATTAAAGTGGGCCGTCTGGCCCATTTAAGCAATGCACATGTATCAAGGGGACTAGACGACCTAATTATGCCAAGTAAAATATAGATGACTTACACTCAAATGTTTATCTTGAAAAGTTTATTACAACAATTAACCTAGATTTAAGAATGTATATCCTTGAAAGTCTATTACAACAATTAACCCAGACACTTTATGTCGGCAGGAGGGTGTTAAATGTGCCGAGTGCTAAAAGATTTTTGTTGCAATCAGAAGACGTGCTATTGTGTTAACTCTTATCATCATATTTACTATCTCCTATGAAGTCACTTCAATCAAAGCTTTTTAGTGTAAGAAATTTCCAAAATATCCTCAAAATAATATAGTGTAAGAAATTTCCAAAATATCCTCAAAATAATATATATATATATATATATATATAAAAGCTTTGGAGTTTGAGATTTTCCTCTTAAAGTTTCGGAATTTGAGATTTTCCTCTTAATCCATTATATTCTTGATATTGGAGTGGAGGATGACTATACAGTGTGTTTCAGTTAGCTCAACTAGTAAAATCTTTTGTCAATTGATATTTTGGCCTGATGACAAGAGCAATAATCATGGAGGGACGCTATAAATTCAAATACTATCGTAAAATGGATAGAGTATGCGTGGAAATCAGTCCAATGACTGCTAAAGATTTTGCCAGTGGTTGAGCTAATTATGGCCCAGCATCCATGCCTTCTGCTATGATAATCCCAACTAAGAGTCATATTAGGCCATTTTATATACCACAACTACCCTTCAATCCAAGGATCTAGTTGAATCTGAGAGTGGCACTAGATAGATAGCTATTAGTGAGAACGTGTGTGGATATAGGGCCAGTATATGCATGCTAAGTAACCTCACATGTCGTGGATTTATGGGCCCCTGTGAGAAACATGGGCTTCTTTTCTTTT
>BKZX01033465.1:0-57028 GCA_014362285.1 Fagus crenata
AAAAACAATTGTAACTGAAGTAGAAGAAGAGTAAAAGAAATAAAAGGAAGAGAGAGAGCCGGAGATAGAGTAACTATGAGTGAGGTAGGGAAATCATCCATTTAATACAAAGAAAACTAAAAAGTAATTGTGAATGAGGTTGAGGAATCCTCCATTTAATTGGCTGAATTTATCTCACCCTCATAATGCAACCCATTTTTAATTTTAGGGAAGGCAAGGAGGAAAGGAGAAATAAATGTGGGAAAAAAAAAAAAAAAAAAAAAAACAAAGAGGGAGGTGAGGAGTCAGGGAAGATGAAAGGCGTGAGAAAGAGAGGGAGATGAGAAGTCGGAGAAGAGAAGGAAAATAGTAGGGAAGGGGCAAGGGAGATGAAGAGTTGAGAGGAAACATATTAAAGAGAGAATTAAATTAGCGTGAGAGAGAGGATGTGAGATGTGTGAGGTGGAATAGCTTAAAAGTAGCAAATCTAACGTGACGGCATTTGAACGAGATTTTAAAATTTCTCTCCAATTCGCCTTTTAATTTATATTATAAATATAGATTATAAATAGATTGTTCAAATAGTTACATTATACACATGCACACATATTTAGTAAGTCACATATGCACTCAATGGGTCTTGAACCCATAACCTTAGTTTCCACCCCCATTTGAACTATAGCTCATTGGCCACTATATGAGGAACCTAATCAATGACAAAGACTTACTTGATATATGTATTATTATTATGATTATTATTATTTGCTAAGAACTTGTTATATGTATTAGTTATGATTCTTTTCCTTCATTTCAGAAGGTGTGTGGTTCGACCTAACAACTTGGAAAAATAAGCCAGCTCTGAGCATAAGAGTATTTTTGAGAGGACTGAAGTGGCTGTAAATACATTGATGTTTGCTAAGTTGTAAAGTTTCTTTTGTCAGTCGTTCTTAAGAGTATATCTGACTTCCACAACTATCAAAGCATTTTTTATTTGTGATTCAGAATTTGTTACCAACCATAAAATGGTACTTGAATTTGTTCAGTTTCCTATGCTCTATGCTCAAATAATTTTATAAAAAGCTCACCAAAACCCATCATGGGGAACGTCATCCTTATATCTAATATTGTACTTCAATTTTATAATGAATTTATCATATTTTTCTTTTTCTTCTTGGTTTCCATAACAATATTTCATGCGGTACTTTTAGCACTCCACAATGTTTGAGAAAACTGAAAAAAATAAGAAACTAGATATTGACACTTAAGTTCTATTCGAGGCAGAACACTTAGGTAAATGTATCTTAGGTTTTAACTTTTTCGCCAACAACAAACCCTAGAAGTTCACTATGCTTCCCTTGACTAAAATTGTAATCAGAGGTTAATTATCCTTGAATAGATTCTAGAGAAAATGAGCATCCTAAAAAGTGTCCCATAGGGGTATACAACTCCAGCAGAAACAAATATTTTCTTTTTTTACAAAGTTCGTATCTAATTTGTCTAGTGTGACCTGTACAAGGAAGGAAAAACCACTGTCCCAAAATTATGTTCCCAATGATATAAAAGACTAAGCTTCAAAAACATTTTACATCCTATTTATCAGATGATCTACGTCCAAAAACATCATCCTCCCTACTTATGAGAGATCTAAGTCAGCTCTATCAATCTCCCCACCAGCTCTGCAAGTTTATCATCATTCAAACTTTCTTATATCACCTTTTACCCAGACTCTCTTCGCCCATCACCGCAAGTCCCTCCTCCGATTAAATTGCATATCTACACAAGACCCCAAGAGACTCACTGCGAGATACCCATCACTGAGAAAAATATGTTGCTACTGACACTGCCTCCCAACTAATCATGTTGACCCATAACAGAGCTCGTTGTAACCCCACTACCATCCCTTAATCCTTGAAGGCACAAATGCAGTGTTCTTTGCACACAATCTGCAACTATTCTCAATCTTCCTTGACTAACATCTGTTGTCGAAGATCCATTAACCTCCACAATTCGAGCCATCCTTTGTTTACACGACTCCCAGTCGTCAACCCGCAACCAGCAAGCTCGGCCTCCATGGCTTCCTTCCATACCAAGAAAAGACACGTTCGGGTTTTCTGCAAATGAAAATCTCAACCTCACGGAAACACAGTAGGGCAACCAAGCAGCACCACCAGCAGCATTAATGTGAGGTATGAGTGTGGGATCCAGAACAACAGTGAGCGCAAAATCAACAGAATTATGGGGCCGATCATAATGGATATTGCTTTTGGCTACAGATGAGTTCTCAGAGTTTTCGTCCGTATTCAACCCGGTGTGATTTTCAAGACATAATTCAATACGTGGTTTCTGTGCAGGGGCTAAGTCTCCACCTTGTGCCTGGGCTAATCCTTTTTTCCATGCTATTAATTTCAAGAATTCTCTTAGAATTGATATAGGTAAGGTGAGAAGAGTAATGAATGAAGCAACGCGAGAAGCATCATAGGGCTCTGATGCAACACGACGGCTGAAGTAGTCGCATATCTCACTTATTTCAGGCTGAGTAAGTTCCTCTTGCGCAGCAGCCGAGTTTTGCTGTTGTTGTTGCTGCTGTTGATGATGATGGAAGCGCTTCACACTGAGGACTTGAAGAAGAAGTTGTACTCTATGGACGCTTACAGCAAATACATAGCCCCTACAGAAAGACATGCAATCAGATCCAGGAACCATATGACTTGAGAAATTAAGAATAACACAAGCAAGGAATTAGCGAATATCTTTCTACTTTATCCTAGTAGACTAGAGTGCCTCCATTTCCATTATACAATACAAAAAGATCAAACTAAAATCATGAATTTGAGGGTAATAAAAAAGATTGCATGCGAGAAGTAGAATAATATAAAAAACCACCAAGTAGATCAAGTATCTCAATACAGATGGATAAGGTGCCTCGTAAAAGAGTTTTAAATCCAGACATTAGAAAATTGACAGTCAGAAAGAACACAGTGGCATTTGCAAGGAGAAAACACAAATCTTTTTTTTTTTTTTCTTTTTTTTGATAAGTAAGAAAACTTTATTAAAAAGAACAATCCTAGTATACTAGGTGTATACAAAGGACTGCCAAAGAAATTAGAAAGTACAATAGTCTATCAATTCCGTAATGGAATTAATAGAGCAAAAACCCAAGGAATTAACCCACCCATACAAAGTTTGAAAAAACAGCAATTTGAGATCTACAATAGAACGTTCACTATCCTCAAAATGGCGAGCATTCCTCTCCCTCCAAAGGCACCACATTACACAATGCGGGACCATCCGCCAAACAACCAAATTCCGAGTATCCCCAACATGGATCTGCCAACCAGTCCACAACTGCAGCACCTGACCTGGCATCACCCAACACACCCCAAATAAACTAAACACCATAGACCACAACTCCCAGGCTAGAGAGCAATGCAACAAAAGATGATCAACACTTTCACCACTTGGTGACCTCCTGGGAAGTCCTCGTGTTGCACCCCAATTTTTTTTTTTTTCTTTATAAAAAATAAAAACAACCCTCCAAAGTAAGTTTAACAGTTTCCAAGTTTGAGAAGCCTCAAGTTTCAAAGATATGCACATGGTATGGCTAGCAGCCACCTAGAGTACAATGATCTAAGTCCTACTCCAAGAGCCAGCCATGTGCAGATCAACAAACACACTATCCATGTCTCAATACTATAGAATCCTCATGCCAAACGCTTTAACATTAAGCCATCTATGAGGATGCTACGTCCTAAACTCCTACTGATATAAGAAGCCGTATCTTTATTCTACAATCATATATCTTTCAATCTTCCCACTTTTGGTAGACCCATTATTGTTTCATCATAAAAGCCCATTTTGAGAATTTTACTAATTTCTAATTGCACGCACATCTGTGCTAAAATTGCATTAATTGTCAATGATAAGAAATGAAATTACGCAATTTGCAGAGCACACCATGTAAGATCATGGGCACCATTCTCTGAATAACATAGAGAGGCGAACAAAAAAGTAGAAAAAAAGGAAGATTTTTAAGATGTGAACAGAAACAGCAAATGCAAACTGGAAACTCTCTTACCCTACGAAGAAGCGCAAGGCAGGCTGCTCCTGGTCCAAATTCAAAAGTGCACCTTCGTTGTCTTTCAAAATTGATCCTAGGATCTCTTTCAAAAGATTTGGGAGCTGGGCAAATAGCCATAGCACTCCAAGGTACTTGAGTATACCTCTTAGAACCTTCTTAAGTGCAACCAGAGGAACCCAGCCACCTCCATACCCTCCATCGTCCCCAAGACCAATAATGGCAGTATTCAGTTCACCTCTCAGATGTGCAGGGACATTTGTGCCTGGGGATCTACGTAAAGCCACTCCAGAGCCCATAACAGCTAAATTTGAAGATCCTGAAAGAGCACTTCCCACACGGTTTAGACCAGCAACTTGGTTTCCTGCCCTAGTCATTGCAGCAGTAGGGAGGTTAACTCGGTTTCCATTGGCAGCAGACAATTGAGCAGCTGTGCTTGGGTTTTGACCATTCGGATTTGCTAGTCCAGCCATCTGTTGAGTATTGGTGAAATTAGGATCCAAACAATTGAGTTCTTGGGCAACATGCTCCATAATAAAAGGGCGAAACTGTGGACATGGTAATGACCCTCCAACTGAAGAGCCCCCATCCGGTGGTGTTGCTGGTTGCAACCACACCTGGTCTCCTGCAAAGCAGCGCATGTCAACTGCAAAGTGTTTACGATATATGATTCGTATCCAATAGGGGCCACGTAGCACAACAGACACATCAATGGGCAACAGAGAGCTTGGAACAATGCCAGGACCACCGCGCCCAGCAGCAGCTAACATTGCAGCTCCATGAAGGCTGTGATTGGGAGGAGGGCCTGTAGCAGAAGATGCAGTTGGGTTCCCTGGAGGAACAGAGGTAGGTTGACTAACATTTGCGGTAGAACTGCCAGGCATGAGTCCCGGAGATGTTATGTACCCAGGTTGTTTTGGGAAAGCTACCCCAGGTACCCCTGGAACAGGACCAGCTCGTGCAGGACGAGTTGCACCAGAAAGAGCATGCAAGGGCCCTGTAGTGAGGCGAATGCAGTCCAAAAGGGATGCAACCTCAGCTCCATTTATGAAATCTTCCAGAAACTGTACAGAACAGAAAACGCTTCATATATAAATGCACAGGAAACCTTTTATTTTAGGGGGGGGGGGGAGGGAAGAGCTACATGCTATAACTTGTTTTCAATAATAAACAGGAATTTCAAAAATAAATAAATAAATAAAGGTACACTTCCACAAAGCATCTTGACATTATTATGGAATAGGATCACCTTTTCCCATTATTATGTTATGAGCTGTCCAAAACTTACATTTTTATAAAGCTTTGGGCATTAAGACAACACCAACCTAATACACTATATTTACAGTTTTGAATAGCACCACTTGCAGATAAAATTAAACAATTTCTGAAATTCCATGAATACATGGTTGCAATATTCTTGATCATGACATTTTCAGGAAAGGGATGCTCACCCTAAGGAGCATATACAAGGATATGCTCAAAAAGATGAAAGCCAGCAAAACGAGGCAAAAATTCAACTCCAAATTAATTAAATCTCAAAAAGATGAGGCAATGATTCACCACTTACTACCCCCCACCTAAAGAAAAAACCAAAACAGAAAAATAAATAAAAGAACATAGAGCCTGTTTGGTAACCATTATAATATGGATTTCCCAACTTAAACCCAAAAAGTGGTGGGGTCCACGCAAATTGCAGTTTGGCTGATTGTTTATAAAAACAAATCTTAAAAATGATGTTTCAAATTTACTGTGCAAACACATTCTTAGAGAACACCTTTAGGTGTTTTCATAATTGCGTTTTTGTTGGTGGTACTTTTGTAAATTAAGACTGGGCTTCGAAACCCAGCCCCCTCATATTTTAGATTTGTAGTTCTATCTCTGTCTCTCTTTTCTTTGTGTGCCTCTCTCTTGTACGACAACAATTCAATGGCTTCGGCGGGGCCACTTCCAAGTGCTCTCAATGGAGGCACAGTCCAGTTGGGGCCAGTTCTCGATGGGATTTTGACCAGACACGACGGGGTTGGATTTAGCCGTGAATGGTTCTGGGTTTGGGTTGCACATTGGTTTTTGCCTTGTGCAGCAACCGCTGATGTGGGTTGAATGGCTGGTTTTTTCGGGGCTGTTGGGTTTGCCGATTGGATTTGATTTTTGTTGTTTGTGTATTTCTTGAGTTTTTTTTTTTTTTCCCAACAAGATTTCATGTTTTTACTTTCTAAAAATTGATTTTAAATAAATATTTCCGAACACATTTTTAATTAAAAAAAAAAAGCCATTAAAACACATTTCATTTCAGTCTCAAAAACATGTTTTTTGGCAATTTTTAGAACAAATTTTAAAAATCACCACCAAACAGGCTCTTATAGGAAAAGATAAAGCAATGCACAATTAAGTAAAATTGAACAAACCTTTGTATGAGGCCAAAGTTGGTCGGGAGAGACATGCATTGTGCAACCCTCTTTACCTGATTCCCACTCAACAACAAAACGAGCTAGGACACCTGAACCAAAACTAAACCACAAGCTCATTAGTCCAACGGCCTCAATTCTAAATGCCCTTCTCATCTGCTCTGACAACTTATCAGCTGTCTCAAGAGCACATTTGGCTCCAACTGGTGCTTTAACATCAGAGTTTGTACTGCACTCTTCTGGCTTCTCATCTGCTCTTACTCCAAGTAGCTTCCTCATGCCGAGTGCAAACATTCTTGCATTGGAGAGCCTTCGGATATCAGCCACCAGCTTCTTTATACTGTCAATCTCAACAGATTGATAACTCAGAACAACACCATCTGGATCATATCGAATATGAGAATCTATATCAGATGTATTGGCTATGCGAACACCAGAACCCCATGGTGTACTACTGCTTCCTTTCTGAAGCTCCCACAAATCCCTGAAGTGCTGATCATTTATTTTGACATCCCAATACATGCTTCCGGGTCTCCCAAGCCGCAAGCATATGTGTTGCCATGAATCACCTCTAGCAAATGGAAGCCTGAACCATATGTTTGAGGATGCACTTCTTAATCCAACCTCTTCAACATAAGGGATGTCAAGTGCCTCCATCTGGCTAGTTAGTCTGGCATGTTTGATACAGAGTGAACAGTGTCTGACCACATGAAGAAGAGCTGAAACATAAATGCTGGAAGGTGCATTACCTTTATTTGCTTCAGCTATAAGATTCCCATAGCTATATCCTTCAGTTTTAGTGACCATCTCTGTTGATAAAAGTGCATGAGATGAAGACTGTTGTGCATGAGTGGACCCTGAGATTTTCCTTCTCTTATAAAATCCTGTATTTGCTTCTAGACCTTGAAGTGATGGAATCGAACTCAAAATATCTGAAACCATACGCTTTCGAGGATTTTTATCATGCTTGGAAACATCTGGACTAGGACTTTGACAAATTGCAGATTCTGGTGTATGGGCTGAAAAGAGGCCAAATTCTAGTCAAACATTGATATCTAAAAAGTAAAACTGAACTGGGGGGAAAAAAGTTTAAATCCCAACTTAATGTAGATAAACACGGTGAAGGAATCTTACATACGGGAGTTGTAGTACATGGGCTCGATCCGGCAACTCTGAAAGATCCAGCTAAAGGCCCAGTAGGTGAACTTCTCACTCCATTAGGTTTTGCACCTGGAACAGACATTCGAGGGCCAGCGACTCGGGGAGGAGATAATAGTCGAGCTGACCTACTCCCATACACTGAATCCTTTGAAGTATCATTTAACAATCTGAGCTGATCTTCATCCATTGTGGTACTACCAGCCTCAACCGAATGTGGAGATCTAAGAGAAGCCAAATCCTGCTCAGACTTTGAGGCTGATAGCTTTTTCATGGATGCGCTCCTTCCTGTGACAGAAGATAGCGAACCAACTGAATTGGACTGTACAGCGCCCTTCAAATTGCTTGACGAATACAAAGATCCATTATAATGGGTCGCCATACTCGAAACTTTTGCAACATTATTGATCTGTGACATCTGCATACCTCCCTCCCACTTAGGAGAGGGGGTTCCAGCTTTTATACTATGAAGATTCATTGGAGCAGAGCCAAAATGAGAAGCAGGAGATGAACTGTATGATGAAGATAGATTCTGAACAGAGAATGGAGGCACAGATGACCCTTTCTCAAGTTCAAATACCTCATCAACAACAGATGAAAAACTAGAAGGGGGGCATCCTGCAAGCTGCATAGAACTCTCAAGAATGATATCAGAAAGAATACCATGTTCAGAAGTCTGATTAGGACCTCCGGCACCAGGCAAAAAGGAAAGTAGTTTCCCCAAGTCAAGTAGGCTCAAATTCATTTCATCTTCAAGCATCTGCATCTGGCCAATATCAATATTCTTGATACGCATCACATGATTTAGGTCATTAAAAGATTGGGCTTTTCCAGATGGATCTGGCTGAGTCTCTAACAACCTAAACAGCGGTTTAAAATCCTTATCAAGTAGCATCAGCAGAAAATAAGAGCTCCCACAGTCTGGAAACCCCATTAGCAACATAGACGAACCATTCGCAATGTTCTTGGGTACTTTAACTGCAGCAAAACCATGCTCATAAACCTGCAAGAACCAAATTTTACAGCTTTAAGGATCCTAACCGAAGCCGTAAGCTTTTTTAAAATAATAATAATAAGTAAGAATCTTTGTTGAAAAGTGGAAAGACTTATGTACAGTTGTACACAGGATCTATGAAGCTGTAAGTATAAATACTGATCACTTTTAACTTCTTCAAAATGAATGCAAAAGGAACAAATATTTACCTCAAGGCCTAAAAACCTGCCAATAGATGCAAATAAATGCAGAATACTTTTGCTTCTCAAGCTTATAAAAACCTCAGCTGCAGTCATGCTTCCTTGGTTCAAAGCTTCTTCACATTCTATCAATACTGAAGGTTCAAGAATATTCCGGGACGACTGAAGGAGAAAGCGACCGTTCCTACAAGACATAAAAACTAAGATATTCTACAGAAAATGATGAAATTGTGTCCTGAAACACCACAAAGTACAATTGGGAAGGGCCTATTATGCTCACATTTGTTTCTTCTTATTTCCATATGAAACAGATAAATATTTTAAAAGGAATCCTGAAAACATTTTCAATGTCTTTTCTTCTGTAATGCCTAACTGAATTATATTTAACTGATATCAATATAGGAAAACATAGGGTCACTCTAGTTGTATGGGTAGAGGATACCTTATATTAATTCCAAGGGTAAAAAATGTTGAGCCATAGGCACGAACACGTAATACTTCCTGACCCTCATAATCCGTGGTGCCAGACTTATTGTCCTTCTGCAGAAAGAAATTCAATAAAGCAAAAATTTCATGAGATTCCTCCCTAAACCAAAAAAGGAAAGCTCATGAGCTCCAAAAAGCAATGTCAAAAGATTCGAAACAATTCAAGGAGCATGGCATTCAGCCAAACGAGAAACTTTAAAACCTGAGCAATGATTCCATAATAAAAGTGAACTGACCTTTTTATAGTCAATATTGGGTTCATCAAAGTGCGACTGAAGAACAACATCACCTACCACTCGGCAGATCTGCACATTTTTCCCCAGCTCTTTCTGAATTTCAAGCAAACGAGTATATCTATTACAACATATAGCTCTTAGTAGCAACTTCTCAACATCAATGCAACTTTGGTCAAGAGAAAATTCTGCCTCCTTCCCAGTTAATGGATCTATAACAAATGTGCTATGAAGACACTTTATGTGCAGATCTGGATCTGGCTCAATTTTAATCAAAGGACATGATCCTGAGTCAGATGTCCCAGAATTCTTATCAAAATCTAACCAGTATAAAACTTTTAATCCAGGTGTTCGGAGACCAGATGAATCAGCTTCTCCATCTGGATTCAATTGTGTGGAACCAGCATTCCCTCCATGACCAGTACTACCATCAGATATGAGCTCAAATCGAATTGCATCTTTCCATCTTCCTTGTCGAAGAGCTTGTACTTGCCTTATGACAGTATCCATGACAAGTGCAACACAAAGCTCATGGAGAACTAAGTGTAATGTTTTAAATGGGTTTTCTGATGCAGCCATTCTACGCTCTAGATCATCTCCAAGAGCATGCCGTCGCAATTCCTCCAGCTTCACAAGTCCACTTCTCTCACCAACCAGTAGCTCCAAATGTAATATCCTCCACATAGATAGGTGTCCTCGGTAACCAAGAGTAACTAAAACCTTAAATTCCCCATCCACACGAAGCAGCGCGGTGCCATCAGAAACTTTTACCTCAGAAATTTCTTTTGGCAATGAAACTTCAAGTAATTTAGACCGCACAAGCGTGTCCAACTTTTGCAAAGCTGGCTTTTGCTGATCCTCAGGTAATGTGCCCTGAATACCCACATTCTCTATACATTTTGGCAAACGCTCATAAGATCCTGTAAGGAGGACTTCTATAGCAGAAGGCACATCATAGACAGGAGCACGGGCTTGCTGTAGCCCCTCATGCATGAAAAACAATGAATCTGCAGCTTGGGTGAAACATGTATCATGGCTTGATAGTGTGGATGCAAGTTGCTGACTGTACTGTATCAAAGGAACCTGCAGAATAGGCCAGACATAAACCCAAAAAAAAAATATGCAGTTAAAAATTTGTATAACCTCTTTTTCAAATTTCTGTAATTCTATAGAAATAAAACATGGGGGCAAATGAAGTTTTTTTTAACCAAAATAAATAGAACATAAGAGTTCCAAACTACATATATTTGTTCATTATTCCTCTGTTCTTTCAACAACCAAGTGGGAAGAAAATTCTATCCGCTCAAAACATCAATGAAACAGCTTGGATTAATCGGTTTTCCAACAAAAATAAACCTATCACTAATTCGAGAAGTGCAAGTCAACCAAGTTCAAAAGAACAACAATTTTTATCTTTTTTATTCCCCCATTTTCCCAACAACCAAAAAGTTGGTGGCTTCAGGTAAGTATAACGAGTTTAAGCTGAAAATGTACATTTGAGTAATTAAATTCAACTGAAAAAACTGAATTTATACTTTTTTAACCTAGCTGGCTACTGGGACAAAAACTTGAAAATCGTATGGGTTGAAAACCCCAACATGCAACCTAAATTCACATTATTTCAAAAAAGAAAAATCAATTAAAATCACGGCAAATTGACATATACATTTAATAAAAGAGCCTAAATTCACATAATATTAACCTAATTGAACAGTAGGTCAAAATCTGAAACCTTCCCAAGGGGTAAAAGACAGAAAAAGTTATATTTTTTATACAAAATTCAATTAAAATATCAAATTCCACATATTTTAACCTGATTGGCCTTTATGTCAAATCCCACTAAACCCTCCAATCACAAAACCCCATTCATAACATTTTAACCCTATTGAGCCACTTAATGAAATACCCTTCCCAAATCAACAATAAAAACCCAAACTTCCACTTTCTTTCCACTTCCTCAGCAACCAAAGATATAGCAAATCCAATTCAAGCACAACCCTAATTAGCCTAAAACTTTTTCCTTTTTTTGGACAAGTCAAACTAGCCTAAAACTCATAACTCTTCAACCCTAGTTTGTCACTAAACCAAAACCCCACGACTTGGCTGAGTCCAAAACACAATTTTTTGCGTTCTTTTCAGTTACTCCACTTCTCAGCAACCCAAGCAAATTTTCAAATCCAATCAGAGTCTCTAAAAGAATTAAATAAATATAACCACATCCTCAATAACCTGAAAATTCTTAAACCCTCAACCCTACATCCTCAAAAACCCGAAAATTCTTAAACCCTCAACCCTACATCCTCAATAACCCGAAAATTCTTAAACCATCAACCCTAACTTGGCCTCCAAATCAAACATTCACACCCCATCCAGCTCCAAAAGTTGAAATTTTTAGCAATTCACTTTGCACTTCCTCCACTTCCTCAGAAACCAAAGAAACACTTAATCCAATCAAAACCACCCAAAATTCACACTCTCTTAAAGAATCAATGCAATTCAACTAGACTCAAATTACCCAAAATTCATAAACCCCACAAACCCAGTTGGCCACAAATCAAAACACCAAATTCCACACCCTCTAAAAAAAAAAATCATTGCAATTCAACCAGAGACTCAAATTATCCGAAAATTCATAAACCCCACAAACCCAATTGGCCACAAATCAAAACTCCAAATTCCACACCAAAGAAAAACCCAAAATTCAATCTTTTTTTTTCTCTCAATACCCCAAATCCAACTAAACCACCCAAAAATTAGCCTCCTTTTATCAAACCAACTCAACCCCAATACAAAAATTAACCAACTTTCTACTAAAACCAACTAATTCAACCCAACAAAAACTGTAATTAAGAATTGAATCCAAATTGACATTAACTTAACAAAAAAGGATAAAACTTTGAACCTGTTGACACCACTTAGCGAGGACGTTGAGTCTGAGCATGCGTTGCTGGGTCTTAACGATGTACTTGAGCAAGTTAATCTTCCTCTCCGTATCCAACTGAACCGCTTCTCCAGATGAAGAAGAAGACGACGACGTTGAAGACCTAGACTTCTCCTTCTCCTTATCCACCAGCTCCTTCAGTGCCACAAACGAGTCCTCCGCTGCTCTCGTCACTAGAGCCGAGAACTCCACCGTCTCTTGCCCTAGCTCCGCCCCCATTTCTTCAAAATTCACGATTCGTCCCCGAGATCTACAACCTCATGGCTTAAAAAATCTAGGGTTTTTCCTCTCTTTCCTTTTTCGAGAGAGAGAGAGAGAGAGAGAGAGTGTGTCACTGTGAATAAAGCTGAATATTATTTATAGCTTTTCAAACTCTCTCTCTCTACTCTCTCTCACTAGAATTTTTTGTTTGTGTTTGTTGATTTTTCTGATAGAGAGAGAGAGAGAAAAGAAAAAGAAGAATGAAGAAGAAGAAGAGAAGTGAGTAAGAGAAGAAATAGCAAGTCCAACACAAAAAGAATTAAGGAGGCTATTTAGGAATATTGCCACGTGGCCACCAAAGATTGGTCAATGTTTTCTGATTTTATTATATATTGGCCTTGTTATTAAGCTGCTATTGTGTATGGTTTTTGAGAATGTGACTTTGGGGGTTTACTATTTACATATTTGTTGAGAATGCAATTAAGAGAGAGAGAGAGAGAGAGAGAAGGATCACTTTCAATCCATAAGACCATAACTATGTGTTAAAGTATTAGGTGGTGAATGGCATCTACAATTAAGTGTCCTCTTGAGTGTGTGTATCTATATTTAGGGAGTACAAAACACAAATTATTAATTTAAAAAAAAAAAAAAATGAGTAAGAGTGTAATTAATTATGATTGCCTTATTTGGAATAAAATTCTTAGTGTGCTTGGTATGGTATGCATCTAATAACAAAAGGCTATATATATTGCAAAACATCCTATGCACACAATATTTTATTCATTTTATTTTTCCAAAAACGAGTGTTTATGTTCATCAGCTTATTTTCAATAGCTTATTTATTGAGAATTGAGACAAAAAATTTAAAAATAGTTTACTGTTTAAAAATGTTAAAGATTGAGACAAAAAGTTAAAAGTATAAAAAGTGTTGTCAAGGTGACACGTAAACTTGTTCAAGCACAAGCTTAAACTAGTAAATGAGATTTCATGTAGCTTTTGTATTAAATAAATGATCTCTAGAAAAGTCCAACCAAATAAAGCTTGATTTTTTTATTTTTTTTTAGGATAATTTAGAAGGAAATGATGGAAAATGTTTCTGGTTCTAGTTGAAGTAAACAAAATCGAATCAAGTATTATTTAATGAGTTCTCATTGAAATAGTTGATCACTAATTTGTCACAACAATAAAAATGTGGTCTTTTGGCTTTATTTCAGTGGTATAAGATGAGGTTAAAGACTAGCTAGGTTCGAATTTTGGCAAATAAAAGGAATAAGAAGCATCAAAGTCTAATTGGATGAGCTCCATCGTTTAATATCTTCACTCACAACGTTTTGTCATCATTGTTAACTTGTTATTACAGTTATTATGGCAAGTATTGGAAGGGTTGACTCATTTTATAGCATTTTTTTTTTAATTATACTTATACCCCAATGTTTTATGAAACTAGACTCGCTATATCGTATTATCAATAAATGACACTTCATTCTAAAATTCCCAAAATAATTCACATTCCGCTCCAAAAATTGAGTGGAGTGTGAATTATTTTAGAGCTAAATATCAATTATTTTGGAAATTTTGAAGCGAAATGTTATTGTTGAAAATAAGGTGTAGTGAATCTAATTTCACCAAATATCGAGTGTGTCAATATAATTTACCATTTTTTTAATAAACCATTTTATAGCATTAGTTGTGTAAATTTGGTCACATTAATTACTCTAAGACAACGATAATAAGCACCACACTTCTTATTATTATGGTTTACATCTACGATCTATCAAACTTTTACCATTTAGTTTGTTCATGCAGCTTCTTTTAACTTTTTTACTTCTGTATAACTTTTTCAAATCTCACTTTTTTTTTTTTTTTTTTTTTAAATATAACTATATTTTTATCCTTTATCAATAAATCAATCAAAAAACTAATCCAAAGGTGCACTTAATATAAATATACGAGTTAAGATGTACCATTTGACAAGTCTATTTTCATTAATTTTAAGATCAATTATATATTCATGCAGAAGGCAAAAATGATTTCACTAATGCTTATAAGAGCTTTTGAAATGTTTAAGCAGCTGAGAGAGCAAGGCCATGAGGCTAGGAACTAGGATTTCGGACACAGCAGAAGACAAGCAAGAAAAGCTGAAATATTCAGTTATATATATTCCCTTTTGTTTCTATTTGATAATTGCTTTGTTATTCAAGTTGCTGCCACCTTGAAATTAACCAGTTAAGTTGCACTGAAAGGTCTTGTATTCCTTTTTTATTAACTGGCTGGCTCAAGTGTTTAAGAAAAAGTCAATTTCATAAGGCGTACTCTAACTGATAATAACTATGATCAGTTGTGAAAGGAATATGTTGTAAACATAGTGGCATTAGCTAGATAATTTAAGATACCAATATGACTAAAAGTAAATATAGTGGCATTAGATACATTTTATATTTGCAATATTTAATTTGAATTATGGATTGGTCCATTTAAAATGTAGAGAATCCATTAACTGTATAGGTTATTCGTGATGTTTAGCATGAAAAAAAAAAGTGCAGGTTGTTTGTGATTTTCAAAACAATGAAAACCAGAAGTTAGCCTTAACAAGATTCATGCAAAACCACAAGTTAGTCTCACATCACCTTTTTCACATCATCCAAAAATTGTAACATATATTTACAATTTGTGAATTTTAAGGATATATCAAGCCTATTCAATACTACTAACTTGCTTAACTTGTACACTAAGCATTAGATTTAAGTATAGACCAAGAATTAATAGGCATAATATGTCATAAGCAGTGAACACAATATCCATAATTTATAGATATATATCCACACCTAAATGATGTATAGTGTAAGCGATGTGAAACAATCTTTACCCAACCAAAAAAAAATTGATCTCACAGAGATATGCTCAAAAGAGTTTTTAAGATTTTTAGGTTAAGTTTTGCTGAGAAAGCAAATCCATGAGGCTAGGGCTTGTGCACACGCCGAAGAAAAGCACGAAAACTTTTGTTTTTAGTTGATAAATGCTTTGTTATTCAAGTTAATTAGTACACCACCTTGAAGCCAGTGGCTGAAAGTTCCAAAGTGGTTAAGTAAGAATCAAATGATGATCTCCGTTTAATAAGAAATAAATCTTCACTGATACCAGTTTGACCGAACAAGAAATTATGTTTTAAGTTTTAACCAATAGAGAAAGTGAACCATGCTATGCCGCCAAACCCAAGGAACAAGAAATTAGCAAAACAGTTTTAAGTCATAGATACCAGTCTGCAGTCTGACTGGTAAATTACTACCATTTGGGTTGCAATTAGGTACTTTAAAATAGTGATAGAATCATGTCACACACTTCTTTTTTTCACGAGTTTTTTTTTTTTAATTATTTTTTATTTAATACAACTTGTTAATGTAACAAGGTTGTAAATTTGTTATATATATAATGAAATTGAAGTGGATTTGTGTTTGAATAATTATCTCACATTGAAAACATAAAAATGATTATAAGGTGTTATACACACCAAAATAGACCTATGGATATGTGTGATGTGTTTATAGTACACACACACGTGCCACCTTAAAGGAAGTGTTCTAAAACTTCAAAATCGTATTACTTTATAATACACCAATCTAAGGTTGTTAAAATCGGGATCCTACGCAGGATCGATGGAAGGACTTCGTGAATGGGATCATAAATCGTAAGATCCTATTTATTTGTCGGAAAAAGTGTAAAAACACATTAATAATAGCTTTGTATATTAAAAATTCATTAGAATTATGATATTATCCATAAAAAAAATAATAATTATAATAATAATAAAAAAATAAAGAGTTTTGCTTCAAGATAATGTAATTTGTACCATACATGAGGTTGATACATCACTATTCGCTACATCTATATTGACAAAAGATATATGTTTAATTTTCAACACAATTTATCCAAAAATTTAATAAGTAATTACTAATTAGTTAGCAATTAAGTACGAGATAAGTGAAATAGTGAATAACTATATTAAGTATCAACAGTACATAAGTCATAAGCTAAACATTCAATCATCCATTCTAAGATTCCTATCATCATAATCATCATAATCTAAATCTACAAAAAAATATTATTAAACCTTAAGAATGCATACTGATACAGTAAGAGTTTGAGACAATGAAGAGTTAAAGGCGAGCAGGCGAGGTTGGAAGCGACGGAGGCAGTGATGGAGGCACAGCGGCAGTAACACAGTGTGTGGGTTTAGGGATTTTGGGAGCTGAGTATTGTGTGGGGTGTGGCTGGATTTTAATTGAGAATAGAGAGGGATTTATTTGTCATTTCACAAGTTTTTTGGGCTAAAAGACTGGTTTTAATCATTTGGACTATTTTTATTTATTAAACTCGTGTACTTCTCATCAACTCATAATATAAATTGGCTCAAATAGCATGTTTAGTGGGATCAAAGTATGATTGTAGGATCGGACGATCCTACCGATCCTACTGCCAATCCTATTGGGGTGTGTGATCCTACCTGATCTGGCTCTTTTTCGATATGTGAGAGATCCTACAATCCAGATCCCGATTTTAACAACCTTGCACCAATCACATAAATTGGGCCAATAGTTATATATATATATATATATATATAATAAAATAAAATAAAATGTGAAATATGCATGCTTTGTTACAAAAAATTTTGTAGTGAAAACCAAAAATTAGTGTCACAAAAGTGGTCCTTAAGAGGAAAAAAAAAAAGAAAAGAAGTTTGGCGCATAATAGAAAATGATTTAACTACGAAGTACTGTTTTTGAAAAATAATTAATTATTGGATAAGACAAAAAAGTAACAACCTTTTTTTTTATTTTTTTTTTTTATATCAAAGATATAGAATTTTATTAAAGACTTGAGAGGAGAATACAAATAAACAATGCGAGAACAAAGAAAGTAAATCGCAGAAGCATCAGATTTGGAATGGGATCCCCATTCACATTGTCTGGAAGCAACAAATCACTTGGGAAAGGTAAAGAGTTAGTACCTACGTAAAGACAAAGAGCCCGAGCATTATAGCCCAGTAACAGTAGAAGCGCAGTGATAATGATGTAGCAAGTCCATCCCTGTATCACGGATCAGGTCTGGAGGTTTCTGTCGTTTCTCAAAAATGAACTGGTTCCATGCATTCCAAATTGCCCATGAGATCACAGCCCATTCCATTATTGCTTTTGGCAAACGAGAGAAGATGCTGGTGACTGGTGAGCAACTCAGCAAAGTTGTCCACTTCGTTCTTCATTTTATGGAAGGATACCCTGGTAATTACTCAAGTATTCTGAGCTAAAGGACAAAAAAGTAACAATCAGAAGTGTCTGTTTTTGTCGTTAAAAAGGTTCCCACATGCAGTGATTCTCCTTATGATATTTTGTCCTATTGTCATCGTTTTTCCTAGAGAACTTTTTGGAGAATGAGAGTTTTGGATGAAAGAACAGTTTGAGTTTGTTAGTTTTAATAGTTTAAAAATGACAGCAGCAAGATTAATTTGTTATACTTATACATATATAGCTAAGTTATGCATGTGTGTGTGGTGCCACTGTTTAATTGTCTTTTTTCTAGAAACTACTGCTTGGAGTTTTTTCTCCTCTATGAAGCACTTGAGGAAATTAAAAGTGTGCAGTCCTGGTCCATTATCTTTGGATTTATTTGGAGGGTTACATTTCATGAATTGCAAGGAACACAAAGATCTTACTATCTTGGGCCACTTTTCTATCCGGCATTCCTAATTTCCTGGCCTCCTTTATCCTCATTCATCACTTACCAACTTTTGATCCATTATGTTTAGTGGTGACTTCAAGATTTATTTGTTAGGATAATCAAAATCATTCAAAGAGGTGCCATGATTTCTTACTATTCTAAATGTTCTGAATTTCAGTCAGCTCAATATCGATGTTTGGCCCACCCAACTATGCTTATGTGTTATCCCCTCTTAAAGGGATACTAAATTCGAAGAGACTACTAGACCACCACTTTGTCGAATTGAATGTTGCCTCTGAAATCTTAATAAAGAGAGCCAAAAGGGTGTATATGTGCTAGAGAATCAAAGAGAGAAAACCAAGACAAGAGAACGATTCATATATTAAATATGTAAAGAATTCTTAGTAAGTGGATTGGCGGCCATGGATTATGCTTACCCAAAAAAAGTAAATGCCTTGAGTGCCAATTTTTACCTAAAATGTAAATTTGCTAAATGCCAACTTATGCTCCTTTTATATATCAAACCATTCTATTAAGAGGACATGTAATTTATACAAGGGGATTTTAGAAGTGGATATAATTAAAACACATGGAACGGCAAAATATCAACATGGAGAGTCCAATACTTCAACATAAAGAATCCAGTATTGCAACTCACTTGTTTGGTTTATGATTTGTGTTTGGAAGCATATTGTTTTGCAATTTGTCGCAACTCCTTACCTTGTTAGTAATACTTCTCACTTTTTGTCAGCTTTTCTTTTCCCCTCTTTTTGCATTAACTATTTAAGAATAAGATTTGGTTACAAACTGGTTTGTAGCCAGTATGTCTGATATATACATTATACCTTTTACTGAGAATGAATCACACAGTCGTGTGAAATCTATACATTATGAGAAAAACATAAAATACTCTCATTTGCTTGCAATAATTATTTCATGCATCATATATATTCTCCTTCTTATTGAGGATGAGCCCAATAACAGTAATACATATATCCGATATATGAGATACCTAATCTTTTATTTAGTCATAAGTTTCATTGCTACCACGATTTACACAGTATTTGTATATATCATAATCTTTTATATTAAGACATCTACAACATAATCAGTTACCAAGAGATAACCATCACATGAGTTTGAATTCAAGTAACCTTATCAGACTATCATTGTTTACAAGAGTTTGAATTCAGGTTATATTATCAGTATATCACCTTATACAAAATTCAAACTTTCCTTTATCTTCTGATTGTATACAACTGTCAATCTTATCAATTGTATTTTGTATTCTATAAATATTAATGAAGAGCAAGACTCACGATAGTGTGGGAAAATATTATTCTCTAAATATACAACTTTACATCCTTTTATTTTACATCATAAGGGTAACTCAAAACTGTACTCACGCACATTAATTTACTGTTTTACATGCATATAATCATAAGGTGCAAATTATTTCAAACTCTTATCGTTTATATGAATATAATCAAGAAAAGATGCAATAACTTATGTATAAACTTAAAAGTTAAAACTGAACATGATTGCGTAATTCGTTATTATTTCTGATGATTATAGTCCTCCAAAGCACATATTATCTCTTTTGTTTTTTAGGACTTTAATAGAATTCCATATTTTAGTGTGATCTATTAAAGAGTGGATATTCATTATTCTCTGAAATAAATGCGAATTTCTATGGGTTAGTAAGCTTTAACCTCTACAATATAGTACTTGCAAAGAGAAAAGCTTAGAAAAGGGAGAACCAAAAACTAAATGAAAAACTTAACCATTTTCTTAATGCTAATCAGGATATTAATGAGTGAATGCAAAGGAAGTAAGTCCAATAGTGTGCTAGTCTCTTTAATTTATCATTGTTATTGTTACGATTGTAATTGTAATTATGATGAACGAGTTATGTTATTAATAGTACATGCTTATAATTATAAAGGCATAAAATAAGTTGACCCTTAAAAATTAATTGATAGTTCTATATGCTCCTCTGTTTTTTCCTCTGTTTTTATTTTTTATTTTTTATTTTTAATGTTGAAATCATAATTTAAAACGATTCATTCTAATGAAGGCAATGATAAAGCATAGTTTAAACTCCCCTGAATATGTATATCTAGGAGTTGCAAAAAAAAAAAAAAAAAAAATCAAACGTTGATATTGGTTTTCAACTTTTCATCCTAAAAGGGCAGCCTTTGTTGAGGCCTATTTTTTTCAAACCCAAAACAAGACAAGCCCAAGCATAATTGGGCCCATTATTATTATTATTTTTACAGCTTATATGACCCAAGCCCATATAAAAATTTCTCTTTGGCACTACCAAAAAAAAAAAAAAATTCTTGAGCTTTATTTCCCTTTAACATGTAATTTTTCCTAGCATATATATAAAGTATTCAGCGATTCTGATACTAATAATATGAGCCAGGGGTAAACACAAGCTATATACATGCTTCACATATTGATATAGGTTTGGTCCGTTTGGATGATGAGCTTATTTTTTATGGGTTATTTTGTTTAGAAAATAAAAAATTCAAAAACACAATTATACCTAAAGAATTGAAGTATTAAAATGTTATACATAATTGCTTCAAACATTGGGGGTTCGATCAAGGATACCAATACTTCTATCATTTGACCCCACGACCCCACGCAAAAACATGAACATTGAGGGCTTCAATCAAAGATATTGATGCTTCTATCATTTGACTCCACACAAAAACATTGAACATGGAGGGTTTTTGATCAAGGATATTGATGCTTCTATCATTTTACCCCCACATAAAAACAAGACCTTCTTCTTGTAGGGGCATGTATGAGTCTGATTGGGTTGGATTTGAGGTATTTTTCAACCCAAGCCGACCATGATTGGGTTGAGAAATTTCCAACCAAACCCGATCTCTTGGTAGCTTTGAAAACCACGTGTCTATAGGTTTGGCAAATGGAGCTATTTTATCGTGCCTAATCAAAAATTAGGCTTTCAAGTAATCATTTAAGCTCATTATTCAATAAATTATTAGAATTTATACAATTAGACCTATACATTCTAACTTTATCAAAATTAGCTCTCAAATTACTAAAAGAAATCAAACTAACAAATTTAAACAAAGTCTTAAAATCAAAAATACAAATATATATTTTTAAAGTATTAATAGCGTAAGTCATGGATTACTTGGATTGAAAATCTTGCCAACCCATGAAAAACCAAGAGACATGATCAGGATGGATTGGGTTGGGTCTGATTTGTCGAGGGTTAAATGCATACCCCTAATCTCTTTTGTCTAACAACATTAAATTACTTTGTCGATACAAAGACATGAATAGTAAGATTTATTTATAATATAAAATTTGGGAAAATTTTAGGTTACAATATAAATTGGAAAAAGGAGATTGTGGAACATAGTAATTTTTGTGAACTTTGTACAATTCCTCTCAAAGCAAATATGCCGAACTATACATGCACCTCTTTTTTTTTCTTTTTTTTTTAGATATATGTAAAATGCTATACATAATTATACCTAAAGAATTGAAGTATTAAAATGCTATACATAATTGCTTCAAACATTGGGGGTTCGATCAAGGATACCAATACTTCTATCATTTGACCCCACGACCCCACGCAAAAACATGAACATTGAGGGTTTCAATCAAAGATATTGATGCTTCTATCATTTGACTCCACACAAAAACATTGAACATGGAGGGTTTTTGATCAAGGATATCGATGCTTCTATCATTTGACCCCCACATAAAAACAAGACCTTCTCTCATGTGATCTCTTGTAGGGGTGTGTATGAGTCTGATTGGGTTGGATTTGAGGTATTTTTCAACCCAAGCCGACCCTGATTGGGTTGAGAAATTTCCAACCTAACCCACCCTCTTGGTAGCTCTAAAAACCACGTGTATATAGGTTTGACAAATGGAGCTATTTTATCGTGCCTAATAAAAAATTAGGCTTTCAAATAATCATTTAAACTCATTATTCAAAAAATTATTATAATTTATACAATTAGACCTATAGATTCTAACTCTATCAAAATTAGCTCTCAAATTACTAAAAGAAATCAAACTAACAAATTTAAACAAAGTCTTAAAATCCAAAATACAAATATATATTTTTAAAGTATTAATAGTGTAGGTCATGGATTACTTGGATTGAAAATCTTGCCAACCCATGAAAAACCAAGAGACATGATCAGGATGGGTTGGGTTGGGTCTGATTTGTCGAGGGTTAAATGCATACCCCTAATCTCTTTTGTCTAACAACATTAAATTACCTTGTCGGTACAAAGACATGAATAGTAAGATTTATTTATAATATAAAATTTGGGAAAATTTTAGATTACAATATAAATTGGAAAAAGGAAACTGTGGAACATAGTAATTTTTGTGAACTTTGTACAATTCCTCTCAAAGCAAATATGCCGAACTATACATGCACCTTTTTTTTTTTTTTTCTAATTTGAATTTTTTTTTTTTTTTTTTTAATTTTTTTTTTGCAATTGAGGAGAGGGAGATCAACATCTAGTGGCTTTAAAGTAGTTTCTTCAGCCCAAACGGTTCTTGAAGAGATCATAGCTAGATCTCCTTTTCTTCTCCATCCTTTCTTAGTGCTTTAAAGTGGGGGCTTTACACAGCACAACCCAAGCCCCTAGCTTCTGATCCTTTCATGACTCTCATCTTCTTGCATGAAGAGATGAACATACTGCATTGAAAGAAAATATATAACTATTAGACTTTGTTTCTTTTTGTCTTTCTTGCAAAAGAAATTGTAAGTTGAGAGAGAAAGATAGATAGAATAGAACTTACTCCCATGGAACATCTCCAACTAACATCCAATCCCCATCTTTGTCTTCATAAGTTGGCACAAATTCTGACCCATTATACCCTTCCCTCTCAGAATATTCACCTAAACAAGGAACAAACAAATTGAAAATTAAAATCTCAATTTTTTTTTAAATTTTTTTATTATAACATTGATTTCCAAAATATTCACCGAAAATTACACATACTTTCTCTCTGCCTTTGTATTATAATAGGCCCAAGTGATAATGTGAATTATGAAAGTGTGTGAAATTTTCTGTGACAATTTTTTATACCAATAAAAAAGACACATTTTGTAAATTAATTGAAGAATAAGATGCTTACCAACACTGAACTTGAACATGTCTTCCATGGCTTTGAGGAGCTCCGGGTATCCTTTGTAGATCTTCAAATCAATCTTCCTCAGATAAGGAGCTCCATCCATGCTAACCTTCACATACATGCCAGTGGTTTCAGCCTCCATTTTCTTTGCTTGGAAACAATTTTTCCTATAAGATCTCACTGGTGGCCACCCCACTACTTGTGCCCTATAATAACACATACCCATAAACCTTATTAGCCCATAATTCACAACAAATTGCATACCCATAAATACAATTTTATTAAATCTATGACTTAATACAACATATAATTTGATATCCAACATAGGGTTAAAGAAAATTTGCTTACTTGGCGGGTGGAGCAATTTCTTGGTCACATTTTTTGACATGTGACACGTTAGAAATGTCCTTAGATCCACACTCTTCATCCATGTTGGACAACATTCTTTTGTTGCTCTTGATTGTACTTGGTGTTTGCTTATCTGACTCCTTGGTGCCTGGTAGGCCTAATCTTAGCTCTGTGGCCTCAAGATTAAGGTCTTTCTCCATTTTTGAGACGATCTAGGATGAAACTAAAACCCTTTTTCTTGTTAAGCTAACCACGTCGGTTAATTTTGCCTAGAAACCAAATATTTCAAGCAAATTTTTGAACCCAAAAATTGATTGATACTTCTTCAAAAGTAGCCAATCAAATAAGAGAGCACAAACGGAATTGTCTATGGCAACTTGACAATAAATTCCGATGAAGTTGCACAATTGCTAGGAAAAGGTTGAGAAACGTGTATTTTAGGCCTAATGGCAAGCAAAGGTATTATATAGAATTTGTAGACGGAAAGAAAGTGATAAAGGCAATAGATACTGTCTAGGGAAAGAAAAATAAGATTACCATTTCCACCATAAGCGCGTGCATGACACATTATGCACTTTATAATAATGTAGATTATAAGATAGTTAACATTGGAGTGAAAATGTAATATGATTTTGACTGAATTTTTCCAAGTATATCATATAATGATCAAATTAAGGTTTTTTGTTTCATATTCACATTTTAATGTAATATACCATTCTTTTATTTTTCCTTATGTGTTTGGCACATGATTCGTGTAACCTTTAAATAGTTTATAAGAAATTTTTAGTAATAAAATAAGAAAAAAAATATTAAATTTTATTTACAAATTGACGTAACAATGTATATGATTGGTAGCACATCAACAACATAATAAATAAATTTTTTAATTATTTTTTGTGAGTTTATAAGTTTTATGTAATAAAATTTATAATATCTCTAACACGGATTATGATCCGGTGCAATACTTAAAACAATACTTTTATAAGATTTAAAGTTGTAAAAACAACTCATCTCAACTGTTTAATGAAAAAGTTTTTTTTTTTTTTTTTAGTATAGATGATCTGACGATCAACTATCTTAAAGCAATGTGCCTAACAATATTTTTTAAGTATTGCACCTGATCTCAATTCCTCGAACACCACTCGTAACATAATACATGTAATTTTATTCTCCAAGTTAATAATAACCGAAACAAAAACCACTTTCCCAAAAGAACGAGATACCAACTAAGATCAAATACATTTTTGTTAAGGAAATATATAAGGTTAAATTTTAAATACAGTTTCTTAGATGTAGTATATTATGTTATCTCAATTAAATTCAAACACTTGATTGCATTAACCAATGAATTACAAATAGTATTTGGATTTAATTGAGAAACCTAGTATATTGTATCTAAAAAAACTGTATCTAATTAGCCCATATATAAATTCTAAAAATTTCTTCACCATTTGTCATCTAGAGTAGACATTTGAAAATAGTTTTTTTTTTTTCTATGCATCACTATCTTTTTTTCATTAGGCAGTACAAATCCCTTTGGCTAGAAAGTAGATTCACGCACCACAAAAGGAGAGTGAGAGAAAATATAGGGCAAAGTATCAGAATGCATGAATTTAGACATTGGCAGCTATGGTGTTTGTCACATGAACAACACAATTGAGGCACTTGTCCTTACATTTTGGGGACAAGGTTGGGACAAAGCTTAGCCGCCCAAAATGAAGACCGTGATTCCCAATCGATCCAACGGCCTAAATGAAAGAATTGATTCCCTGGAAATAGATCAGGACCCTTGGATCAAGTGTGGGTTGGGTGCATCCCATGTGACTAGGGCCCACATGGGGTGTCGTTGATGGGCAAGGCATGGTGTTTGTTAGGTTAGACTTAGGGCCTTAATTTTTTTTTTGGGTAAATTACACTTTTCCACCCTGAACTATTACCCATTTTTCACTTCACCCCCTAAACTTTAAAAAGTAACAATTGACCCCCTAAACTATTAAAATTGCACGGCCGTTACACCCCGATGCCAAAATCCAGTTAAAATGGACGGAATTGAGTCACACGTGACACGCACGTGCTCTCGGGCCCACCAAATTAACTTTACCAACTTATATTTTTTTAAATCCCCGAATTACCCCTTACCCCCTTTACTGATCTGAGATAAAAAAACTCAAATATGCCGTGTAACAAATTTGCCCCAAAACCACGATCTCCATAGCCAAGTCCAGCTGAAGCTCCGATCTCCATAGCCAAGTCCAGCTGATTCCACTTTTGGCCCCATAGCTTTACTAATGTTATTGCTAGAGAGGCCTGAAAGTGTTTTGCTTATGTAATTGCTGTTCTGGTAGATTTAATAAAATCTTTGATGCTTTATCAAAAAAAAAAAAAAAGAACAGGGCTTGTTTAATTTCTTGATGAACGTGGGTAGCATTTGAACGCGTGGAGCAAAGAGCTTTAGAGTCTAGTTTGAAACAGATCTGGGTAATTCTGCCATGGAAAGGAGCTACAACGTGCCCGAGCCCACGCCGTGACCCAACGACCCACGCCGTGGCCCAACGACCTCCTACTGGGTTTTCTGGATCGGGTTGCCCAGAAAATTTCTGGGTTTTCTGGTGGGTTACAGTTATTAATTATTTTGGGTTTTCTGGTGGGTTCTCTGGGTTTTCTGGTGGGTTTTCTGGTGGGTTACGGTTATTAATTATTTTGTACCTTGGACCCTTGATCATTAATTTAGTACCTTGTACAAATTTGTGTAGATTGATTATGAGTGAGGCATAGGATTTGATTTCAAAAGATGCTAATATCGCTGGATGTTGAAAAAGTCTTCAAATCCGGACATGAATTTGCACCATTTTGAATTGTAAAGTTGAAATCTAAGTACTTTTGGTAGATGGGTCAATTAATTGGCTGGGTTACAGTTACACCCTGCCGATGATTTCGAACTGAGACTTGGGTTCAAGGAGGACAACTTGTTCAACAAGAGGCAGACCATGCTATGATATCGTGGGTTTCAGTTTGTTACGGTTGCAGTGCTTATGTGGATTTTTGTTCAAAGGGGATAAGGGTATTTTGGGGTTTTGAAAAAAAATAATTTGGTAAAGTTAATTTGGTGGGCCCGGGAGCACGTGCGTGTCACGTGTGGCTCCATTCCGTCAATTTTAACTGGATTTTGGCATCAGGGGGTAACGGCCGTGCAATTTTAATAGTTTAGGGGGTCAATTGTTACTTTTTAAAGTTTAGGGGGTGAAGTGAAAAATGGGTGATAGTTCAGGGTGGTAAAGTGTAATTTACCCTCTTTTTTTTTTGAAAGATTGGGTAGGTATTTCATATGGGCATGGACAAGCCCCATGAGCTATTGCCTTATATCATGGAGGGTTTTCTCATGAGTTATTGACTTCCTCTCATTTATTTGATAATCTTAACTTCTGTTTAGATCATGGAATCTATAAGAAAAAAAGAAATGATTAATATTTAATATGCTATTCTTTCGAGGTCGGGTTTTAGGTCACCATAAATCTAGTGATGCAAAAATACTTCCCAATTGTAAATATATATATATATATATATATATATATATATATATATATATTATGGTAATAGCATATTAAATATACAATTTCTAGACAAATTTCAAGATTCCATTCCTGACAAAGATTTCAAAATTCCAAAAAGCTCAAGTTGACAAGATATAAAGAAGACTCAAATTGAACAAATTTACTTTCGATACAAAATTAAATTTCAAGTTCAAATTTTCTTCACTAGATTCCTGATATTATGAAGACAAAAGAAGCTAGAAGACAAATTTACTTTTCTTTCGGTGCAAAGCAACAAGTTCAAAAAAAGGTTCCAAGTTTTAGACAAATTCCATTTCAAGTTAATTGATAAGTTTTAAAGTGACAAGATTCCTGACAAGTTAAAGTAAGCTGCTTTCGACAAGAAGATTCGACAAATCTCAAATTTTAGATTTCATCCAGAACCAAGATGTAATTTTCAGATTTTATTATATATATATATATATATTATGGTAATAGTAAACATAAATTTTTGTGATTAGTATATTATAAATGTCAAATAAAATTTTGAGCTATTCGTTGGTTTTAGGTCACCACAACGCGGAATGGCTATGTGCTCATAGTTTCATACGCAAGTGGTTTTGGACCTTGGTGATGGCTCAAATCTATGGATTTAATCTGAGAAATTTTTGGACTGGTTTAGCTAAAATTTCAAAATAGACACTATTGGTCTAATGCGTGTAATATGAGTTGTTTAATATGGGACTTTCTTGAATGTGAAAGATTCATATGTCTTCTTCTTGAATGTTTGATGCCAGTAATGTCAATAATGCTATTTGTCTGATGCAAGTAATATGAATTTGTGGGAGATCGTGTATAAATTTGTGTAATGTGGGAAATTCATGTGTAAGCATAAATTTTGTCAATTTTATTTTAGTAAGTTCAATTTTTTTTTTCTTTTTTTCTTTTTTTCAGCACTGAGGAACATGGACAACAAAAAATTAGATGGTATGGGGAAATTTACATATTTCTAATAGATAAATGGGAACATTATTGGATTTTATAGATTAAAGATGAATTGAATTTCACCAAATAGATAAATGAGGGAAATTACAATTTGCCCTATTTAGTTTGATTTTAAAATTGTGAAATGGCCCTATGAGAGCCAAAAGGGTAGTCAACGCAATTGTCAAATACTTTGATTATACTCAATTTTATTTTAAAATTATAATTGAGTAATGAACAATGAAAACATATTGGTCTCCATGACTACGATCATATAACTTTAAAGATTTCGTATCATATAAGAACTAGTTCCCTAGATGCTATATTTGGGAACTTGGAAGTAAGTTAATTTGTACTATACTTTTCAATAACATATTTAATATTCATTATTGATACCGGATTTTTTTTTTTTTTTTTAAATATATGAATAAGAGATTTTATTCAAAACTGAAAGCAAGACATCACACAAACTAGCATTTTGCCTTTGGACTGATTTTCCATTAATTAATTCCTATTGGGTTTTCAAATTTCACTATTTTTTTTTTTTTTTTGCACGTGTGAATCCTTTTAGGATATTTTTGACTAATTTACTTGGAAATTAAATTTTAGAAATAATATTCACAAACCATATGCATTTGTCAAGTCTTGTAACTCAATAGAAAAAATTCAATAATATTGTATGTTCTTATTTATGAGAAGAATCAGGGTTCAAATTACAAACTCCCTATTATTGGAACTATCTAATTATCCAAAAAGAAGAAGAAAAAAACCATATGCAATGCAACAATCTAATCTAAAGGAATCAAATCTAACTAGGCAATTCCTAAGTCATCGTAAGTCTTAGCCAACTGTTAAGAAAAAGATTGGCACGAACACTAAGTAAAATGGTTATGATATTTTTTTGCTAAATAAAATGGTTATGATATTGCAATGAGAGTATTCTAGCATTAGAACTTTTCCATGTGCTTTATTGATTAGACATTTTTTTTTTTTTATAAGTAAATTATATTGAAAAGAATCACCAAGCTAGAAAAACAATAAGATCACAACAACATGGACAAACCAACTACACAAAAAAGCCCAAACAACAACAACAAGGGCAACAAAAAACACAAGAAAACCAACATACATAAACATAAAAGGATCCAAAACAAGGGACTTGCAGACATCTAACAGAACAATAAGAACATTAGCAACCAATGTAGTCCGGATCAGCAAATGGTAGGCGGGCAGACCGAAGAAACAATCTTCAACCGAACGGATGATTGGGTGCTTGAGTTGTTTAAACCATGGCATCAGAGGCCATGCGATTCGAGCACAGAGGCACACAACAATTAGGTGCTTAAAGAGATCTAACCTCAAAAAAGGAGGAAAGAGCATGAGGGACTTAGATATGAATCTTTCAAGGGGTTGAGCTCGAGTTGGATGAAGCACCCACACCATTTGCCAAAGGGACAAGACCAGCCGCATCAAGAACCTGTTGTCTTCAAAAAGGCGCGAGCCACCAAAGGAGCCGTCGAACCCCCACATGGGGTAGAGAAGAACCCACAAGGGGAGGAAAGGAGCCCACAAGGGGCGGTGAAAAACCCATAAAAGGGAGGGAGAAACAAAAGGAAAACAAGGAAAGAGGAGATCGGGATAGAAGAGGAAGGGGGGAGGGGGGGCGCACGATAGCGAGCAGCACTAATCGTGCGCGCAAGCAGGGAAACACAAGAGACCAGAGGTGTTTTGGAGAGAGAGAGGCGCTAGGTTATTTCGTATGGCTAATTTTTCGTCTTGAATGTTTAACTTTTTTTTTTTTTTTTTAAAGTGATAAGACATTTGTGTTAATTGTTTTTTAACTTAGTGATATTGCACAATTTTCTCATGAAAGAGAATTTGGTTTCGTATTTTCCTTCCCCATTCCTTGTATGGAAAAAATAAAAATAAATAAATAAGACTCTTGTAATGATAATTGTGTTCACTACACAACAATAGAAAGGGGGGCAAAATCCATTGGGCATTATTTGGTCCAGCAGTATCCCCCAACCCCCAATTGACTCATCCCTTTAAAAGGGTGTGGACATGGATGAAACTAGAATTTTACATGAGTGGTGGCCAGTGTATGAACCACGATTTTTTTTTCATGAAAATCCAGCTGAAAACCAGTAGTATTAACAAAATATCAACAATTGAAAACCACTATATATACTTGACTGTTTAGTAACCGTAATCTCGTAACTATTTAGTTTTTAATTTTAAAAAAATTAATAATATAGATCATATTTGTTTTATTTGTTGAAAAAAAATGGTAGACTTAAATTTTATTTATTTATTTATTTTTGTGATTTGGGATAATTTGTTGATGGCAATGACATGTTGTGGCCTGATCTCCTGTGGTTGTAATTTTGGTTTTTTTCTTCTTCTTTTATGTGGCTAATTATTGTTTTCTTCTTTTATGATAAGATGGATAATTGTTTTCAAGAAGGGCGTAATGGTCTTAATGGCGTCCCTAATCAGTTGGTGCTGCGGTCTGCATGTTGTGCAATTAATAAGCATCAATATACAT
The DNA here is from genome assembly GCA_014362285.1 of Fagus crenata. NCBI lineage: Eukaryota > Viridiplantae > Streptophyta > Magnoliopsida > Fagales > Fagaceae > Fagus > Fagus crenata. The sequence continues at coordinate 30,940 of BKZX01033465.1, forward strand.
TTCTATTGCTATTGGAAGCTTTGTTTCCTTATTCTTGTACAGCTATGGTTTGCTTTGTTTTCTTCATTAACATTGTTCCAATGGGTAGGAAATTAAATGGTATATTTGTGGTTAGCTAACATAAATTCATTTTGTGAAAGTTCTCCAACTGCATCATTGTTATATGTTGTTAGGATTGTGAAATAATTAATTTTATATATTTGATGGGTAAGAACTAACAATAATACAATAAAGTACCTTTATATAGGAAGATATAGTAGCAATGAACAAGCAATGCGAGTAATGTACAAGTAAATGTAGACTAATACTAACAACTGCTTTCAAACTTGAGGTGGAGGATGAGATGTAGACTATCATTAACAGCCCCCCTCAAACTCAAGGTAGAGGAGGAGAGACTAGAGTTTAGAAAGTGCTGTACAAGTTAGTGTATTGTGCAAGTAAATACAAAGAATTAACTAACTATGACTAACACCAACATGGGTCATTCTACAATATCCACACTCTTTTTATGGGTATGGTACCCACTTAATTGGTACCATCAAATATGATATAAATACCATCATATGTAATGTTGGTACTATCTAATATAATGTTGGTACTATTTGATTTTTTTATATATATTAATTTAAATAATAAATAAAAATGATAGGTACCATCATATGTGAAGTAGGTACCATAATTTCTCACATTAGTATCATCAATGTGAGATTGTATCTATTAGAGATACGGTACCCACATGGATTTTATATAATTACCCCCACCAACATATATATATTTCTATAAGGTGACATAGGCTTTTGATTATGCCTTATCTAATTATCTCTCTTGTTCACTTACTGAACAAAATAAAAAAACCTATAAATTATTAACTTTTCTAATGCCAAATATATAATATAGTTTTTAATCTAATACATTCAATTAAAAACTATTACATATCATATTGATACTGATATATAAATGACATAATCACTATTCCTGACATTATATTTCACACACAAGTTTTTTTTTTTTTTTTGATAATTCAATAATTAAGAAATTGTGGATTTGAATACAAAATGTTTATGTTGAAAACATCAAAAGATACTAATTGCGCTATAAAGACTTTTGGCTCTTTATGTAAATTTTAACAAAAAGTAAAATAGAAATAGAGGCAGTTCTTGTAAATAAAAAAAAAAAGAAAAGAAAAAGGAGATAGCTTCATTTTACCACTGCTCGCTACTGTTGAACATTAAAATTATACTTAAACCGATGCCTTAATCATAGTTATAAGCCTGTGGAGTCCATCAAAAGTGATCAAAATAAAATCCAACTCATACATAGAGTTCATAGCCATTAAAGCAGTCAATTATTATACAAGAACAAAAGCTCTACCCGCCCCTATTTCCTTGGCCCTTCCTATGCTATTTGCCACTTAGTAGTTAGCACCGACACCTCCACACGCAATGGTCCTATTGTATCCCACCATAACGACAAATTTCATGTGACTTAAGGCCCTAGAAAACCAAATCCTCATCTTTGGAAGAGTCACCAAATCACATCCACACAAAAGAGAAAGTTGTTAGAATATTGGTTAAATAATTAAATTTATCATTTCTTAATGTCTTAAACTTTTGAGAGAATTGATAATTTATCAGAAGTGTCTCATAAGACTATCGCATAAAACGTCTCTTTTATATTTGGTGGATCTCACGCTTATAGGATCCACACGTTATGAGAGTCTCTTTTATATTTGGTGGATATCACACTTATAGGATCTACACATTACGAGAAAGACGCTCCATAATATGATCTCTTAAGATACTTGTTCCACATAAAGGGTCCACTACTCCCATAAGACCATCTTATAAGAAAATTTTTCCACATAAAGGGTCCATTACTCATGGTGAGTTAGGACACCACATTATGAGGTTTTATCTTGTGCCTAGCTGGGGTCTCTCCTCCAACCATATCCAGCCAATTAGAACCCTACTCCATCACAGTGTGGACCCTCTCTCTGGGTACCCCGACCAGATGGGTCCCCTGAAAGCTATACCCACTTAATCATCATCATCTTTCCCTCATCTAATTGTACTTTTTATTTGAATTATTTTTTCCTATTTCATCTGTGTCCAGACATTATTCAATTTTTCACGTACCATAAAAGTAGTCAATAAAATCCATATATAGAAAAATATTTAAGATTTAACTATTGATCATAACAAAAACACGAATCTATATATTGATGTCGAAATGTCATATACACACCAGGATGAAGATTTGAACATGGGGTTGTCATATATTGTTCAAGAAAGAATTGGATGGTTGTTTTGTCAGTGTTCATATATATATATATATATAGTGAATTTGTTTTCTATTTTTTTTTTTTTGGTTAGTGTTTAACCTATTAAGGGACTATCAGAATTAAATTACTCTTTTTTAGATGAATAAAACTTGTCCTTTTATAACAATTAGTAGCAAACCCGTGCGATGCACGGAAAAATTACTTAAAATGCAACCTAAATAATTATTGGTTTAAATATGATTTTTTTTTTTTTGTCTTTTATATTTTGTCTAAATATTAAAAGACATTTATTATTATTGTGTTTATATATAAAATATATTATAGTATTAGGCATTTATTATGATTGTGTTTATATATATGAAACAATATATTATTTCTATTAAAGAAAATATAATGTATCAAAATTCTAATGAGATGTTTAATTATAGAATAAAATTTAAATTCAATTAAAAAATATATATTAAAATAATGAGGTGTAAAATTGTGAGAGCAACTTATGTGACGCAATATTATAAGGTCAACCAAAAATAAAAATAAAAGTTTCAGTTTTATATTATAGTATAGATTATCTACTCTCTTTGTGTGAATTTATTGAAGATATCAGGATTTGAATTCAAAGAATTAATATATTAGTTTTTGGTTCCCTTGTCTAATTATGTGGCATCATCTCCATCCAACACTCTAATATAATTCATGTAGACTAATGTTAAGGAAATAATTATAAGCATAACATTTTTTACAATTTGTTAAATTGATAAGTTGTAATTGGAAAAATATTACTTCCACATAAGTCTACTATTAATATTTTTTTTTATTGTCAAGAATTTTGTAACTTAATGATATCGCATATGTTATGAGGAAAAAAAAAAAGTTTAAATCCCTCTTTTCTTCATTGTTGTTTAAAAATAAAAATAAAATTATTGTGTACTATTGTAATAAATCATGCATGAGATGTGAAAGAAAAATGTAAAAAATGGTGTCCCAAACTTAAAGTTATTGATTCAAATAATCATTGTCACACTGACTTTTAAAGAATCTTATACGGCCCAAGCAAAAAAGTAGCAGAGAGAGAAGATGCAAACCTTTATTGAGATAGAATTCCTAGTTGTGAGTTGTTAAAAATGAACATACAAGCTTTGTTTAAATCTCATTGGTGTCATAGTTGATAGTTATCTCACCAAAAAAATTTAAAAAAGAAAATCGCTTTCTCATTAATTGCTTGGCAGTTGGCAAGGTAGGAGGGAGACAACCCACTCGTGACCTCAACACAACCACGGTTTAGCCTTTGCTTGTTTAGACTTTAGACTGTATTCTATGCTAATAATTGGTCTAGGAGAGTGATTTGGATGGTTTTTCATGACTTACTTATCATTGTAAAGAGTGATGATAATGTAAGGAACGCCTAATAATTTCTATGAAGCACGGGGACTCCAAAAATGGAATCATATCCGTATCAAATATTTTTTGGGTTTTTATACTCTTGGGGTATTTCTGCATGCGTACCTCAGGCATAGCCAAATTTAAAAAAAAAAAAATGTCACAAAAATATATAAAAGTAGTGAAAATAGTGGAAACATAAACTTTAAGTATAACTCTATGGATGTACACTTCTTTTATTTACTCTTTTGGATCTTAATTTGTAATTTAAAAGATCATTTAATGGCAATGAATATACTTTATTATCCATAATTGCTCTTAAATTCGCATATACTTATCAATATATGAAAAATATATGCATAATAATATATGAAAAAATTTAATAAAACATATATCCTCGCCATATCCATACCATACTTTTCTAAGAATTGTTATACTGCCGTACTGTATCAGTACCGGTATTCGTATCCTAAAACGTACCCGTGCTTCTTTGCTAATAAACGAGTGAGTAAATTACACCCACTTCTCTTGAGGTTTTACATGACAATATTCACCTCCAAAATTATGTTTAGATAATATTCTATCTAAAATTTATGATAAAACTCACAAATTAATCTATCCCCCCATGCGCTGATAATACTTCGACTGGAATATAACATTTTTCTTAAAAAAAAAAAAAAAAAAAAAAAAAATTTTTTTACATGTTTTAACTGATGTGTTTATTGTATATATATAGGTACATACATATAGATTGTAATATTTGAGAAGATCATACTTTAAAAGTAGAAGGATGGTACAATGTTTAAAGGTACAAAAAACCGAGTTTAAGAATCTCACTTAAGCAAAATGACCTACAAGAGTGAGTGATAGGCAAGGCACAAGCGAGGGTCGAGCAAAATTTAAGGTGCATATTAGCTCGGTTGCATGCTACAGTGTCCTAGGCCAATTAGATAGTACCAAGTGTTTTCCCAAATGTAAAGGCACCTTACAAAATGAGAGGTGGACAGATACCGCATACCTCATCTTTCCTTGTGCCTATGAAAGGATAAGGGTTTTGTATTTCATTTAGATTTTGCATCGTGAAGAAATTGATTTGTTTGAGCTCGTGGTTTTTTTTCTTTCTCTCTCATTGAGTTTCCACATAAAAATATTGAGTATATCTCTTCTTTTTTCTTTTCCTTCAATATTTTTTGGCGAGTCACTCACATTTCGATTCAAACACCAACATCGTCTAAAGTTCAGCGTATCGCCACGTACAGAGGATTAGGGTTTATTATTCACATGGGCTCGAATTAGAAAGGGTTGGCAATAAATAAAAAATAAAAATAAAACCATCCATTTAGCTAGAGAGAAAAAAAATAATAAATAACAAAATTAAACTCGACTCTTTAGCTTCAAAATAGAATAAAAAAATATAATCAAACTCAAATAAATAAACCCTACCTAATCCTTTAGCTCAAAAAAATATCCCTCATAGCCACCCGACAAATACGCTCCTACTAGCCTTTCCCTCTCTCTCATTTCCCAAAAATGATCAAACCAAGTTATCGCATCGACAATGCGGCTGAGTAGAGAGTTTATCAACACTATGGTGCAATTGGCAATTTTGGGAAACTTATTAGATTGGTAAGGTGAGGAAAAAGAAAAACAACCACACCGAGCAATGAACACCACTAAGTATAATTTATCCTAAAAATAGGATTCATTGAGGGAAGGTTCTAACAAAAAAAAAATTTGAATGTTAAGGGCATGTTTGGTCACTGTTTTTTGTTTTGTTTTTCAAACTTGTATTTAGGTATTTTGAGAAATTGCTCCCAATTTATAACAGTATTCTAATAGTTTTGAGAACCAAAAGTTTGTTTGGATCAAGTGCTCTTTAGTAATGTTATTATTATTATTATTGCAATCAACACGCACCTCAACCACAGGAAACCAATAATCCACAATAAAAGTAATAACAAAAACTAGGACAAAAACATACTACAACCCACACCGTGACCCACCGCAAGTCCTCCTAACCCACCGGGAGCCCAATCAATCACGACCAAGACCCAACCACAAGCCCACCGTGAAGTGGATCTACATTGTTTTGGGCCTCCTTTTTATGATACTAGGTTTTTAGGTACCGGATGGTTGCGGCTTGAGATACTGAAGTTTATGGAGGAGTTGCATTGTTAGAGTTGAAGAGTGTAACCTAACTCTGATACCATATTAAAGCATCCAACCTAAAAACTTAAGCTAATAGGTGAAGAGGTCTAATAAATTCATATACTCATTATTCATTCAAACTCTTTTCAATGTGAGATTAATAAATCTCTAACAAGATATATAGATGAATACTTGTCAGTATGGTTTCATTTTTTTTTTTTTTTTGGGTCCGGTGTAGCATAAGACATAAGAAATAGAAACATATAGCATAAATTTTAAAATAATTTAAGTAATTTTAATTCATACATCTTGTGTATACCGTACCTAAATATATGAAACAAATAAACAAAAAGAAGATAAAGAAAGATCATATTTTGATTTAACTTGAGAAAATTAAAACATATTACAATCTAAAAATTTCCTTTAATCTGTAGATAAAAAGAAAAAATGAATGTATAATTTCATCTCAAAACAACTTTAGGCAGCTATAAATTTACATTCTCATCTCCTTTTAACAACATAGATTTCGAAGATTTGTAAGGAGGAGTGGATAAGAATTGTTGAAAAAAAAAAAAACAAACAACTATTCTTGTTGGTATATGAAGCAGTTGCAATTTGCAAACAAACAAATATTGTAGGACAACTTTCATGGAGTACAGTACGAAAACAATACTCTTAGAAAAGGTGAGGATGTGCAAGACCATAATCTGACCATTGAGGGAAAAGGTTCTATATATCAGCATCAGCTTCTTAATGACACACGTGCGGTGTCCCTCAGAGTTCCCATAGATAATGAAGGGTGTGAAAGTGAGAGATGATGTGATCAATCCTAAATCTCAATACAAGTAATATCTGCACACGTTTGGGGTCTAAAACGTGGTCACACACGAGGGCTCTGAGTGTGGATTGGTTGGCATGGGTCTCTCTTTCTCTCTTGTTTGGAGTGTAGGGTGAAGTCCTTGTCATTCTTGCTTTCTGTGTTTTGTCAGCTTTTAAGGAGAAAATGAATTAAAAAAGAAGATTGAATGAGATAAGAACAGAAACTTGGAAAATTTTGGTAGGCTTGTTGGCTATGTCATGATCATCAAGGACATGGCAGGGTCATGGATCAAAGGATAAAAGAAAAAAAGTTTAGGATCATATAATTTTTCACATCTTTGAACACGATCTGTTGATCTATTATGTACTGGTTGGTGAAAAATATAGGTAAAATGGTCAGAAACGGCCTGAGATCCTTTGGATCCAAAGCAAAAGCCCTAAATAGTTTTTTTTTTTTACTATAGATTTCCTTATGTAAACATAAAGGGAGGAGAGACAAAGCTTCATCACATAGTTGGCTAATTGTGTGAAGAAATAACCAGACCTATGACTTTTACAAGCAAAGCAATATGATGGGCATGCAGCTAATTTCTCAAGTCTAGATCATGTTAAAATGCAATAATTAAGCTCAGTTGAGTGCCACAACGACCTTGATGTGCATATTATTGAAAAAAAATAAAAAATAAAAAAGAAGAAGAAGAAGAAGAATTCGTCTATCATGAAGCTTACCATGGAGTTAATTATCTAGCAAAGCCTACAGTTGAATTATATAAGAAAGCTTGTCACTACATAGTCCATGACATTTCTGCCAAGTATGACACTTTTAGCAAAGCCTCCAAAATCATTGAAGGACGACATAAAAAATTTGTCACTGTTAAATAGCTTATCATTGAAGTTGTCAAAGTGATATTTGAAGCAATAGAACATGGAGGCTTCCAACATCTGAAAATTCATCAAAAACTTCTAGCAACGTGACTTGTTGGACCAATAGTTTGCAGCGGGAACGAATTTAATGGCCACAGGCAAGTTATTGGTTTTATATAACATAATGGAAATGATTTGTGCACATTCTCACTGCACTCATAATGCATACTTGTCTAGATTTTTATTATGCACATATTAAATTTTTTTTATCACATTATCTAGATTTTGTAAAAAATATATATTAAATATGTATTATAGATGTACACAAATCATAACCCTCAAAGTAAAAGCATGATACAAGTCTCTTCCTAACTAGGAAACCTATTACATCTTTTATGCAATAATAATAATTAAAAAAAAAAAAGTTCTCTACATGATCTTTACATGCTGCAGCTTATCATTATTTTGGGGGCTTTCAGTTTATAAATGTCCATAGCAATATGGATACTACAACTCTACTCTGGGATACTATGCTTCATTTAAATAAACACCAGCCATAGATTTTTATTGAATCATCTAACTTTCAGATCATCCATCGACTCAATTTTCAATAAGAATGATTGGATCACAATAGAGGAGCCCAACTTCAATACTTTAAATGGATAGAGTAAGTATCTCTCTCTCCATTTCGGTAAATTTTAAATTAATATTAGTACCAATTGCTTCTACGGCATATTTCTACCCAAATTGGGAAGTACTCGTTCATTTATTAATCAAAGGAAATAGTTTATCTCCTATTCCGTCTGAAGAAATCATCTTACAATCCATTACGTGGTAATTAAATAGACTATCCCATGTATTTTAGTCACATGACCTTTTTAATGAGTCATATGATTTTTTTAAATAATACATGTGGATAATCTATTTAATTGACACATAGTGGATTTAAGGAGAATTCTTCCAAACCAGGTTGGAGGTAAACTCTATCCATATTATGCTGCTAGATTGATTCATGGAAAGCACACCACTATTTAGATCAAAATATCGGACTTCTCTTAGGTTCATGAAGACTTAATGGGCAAATAATTAAGTAAGCTCATATCCATAATATTCTCTAATCCATTGTTGGATTACACATTCTTTCTACTCTTAGCACCCATGCTAAATTTCAGTGTTAATTAGATCTTAATACTATCCTATCATAAATCATTTTTTCGTATAAACAAAAACTTGAAATTTAAATATTTTATACTTGATATAATTATATGTCTATGGAGGTTATAGATAGTAAGATAGACAATATATATAATCTAATGGATTTGTTAAAAGCTATATATAACAAAAAATCATTAATAATATAACATTAACAAAAGTTATGCAAACTGTAATTTGTATCAATATAGATGTTTTGAAACATAGCACATGGCAAGTTGGATTTTTGGTTTTTAAAATTATTGTTCTTTGTTTGTATGATGGCAAGTTGGATTGGAAGCCGAGTGACATGCAAAGTTGGAGATGAATCTTTGGTGGAGAAGTAAGAAGTGGGTCAAAAAGAATACCATCTCAACCAATAAAATGCAGCACATGGTTTTCCTAAGTTGACTCCGTTGGCTCCACTATCCCACCTCTATTTTCCTTGATTCCTCGAAAGTTCATGCAATTCTAAAGGTGGAGATCCCATTTCGGCGTGCATAAAAATAATAATACTTTGCACACAATAGTATTAAAAAAAGAAGTTCCTATTCATTAATCTCAAATAATCTCTATGTACTTATATTATATACTAATAAAATAATTACATCAACAACTTTCTAGTATAAATGGTTGGTACTTGGTACCTCCTCCTGTTAATGATGATAACAATAACTTAAGATATTGCTTTATTTTTTATTTTTTTCTTTACTTTCTCTAACATTAAACAAAAATTCTTGGATTAAGATATTGTCTTTTGGGCAGAAATAATAAAAGAAAAAGTTTAAACTGTGATAATTGTTGTTAATCTTAAGCCTAGGATTCATTGGATGGAGTTGAGTTAATATATAGATTCTATTCATCTTATATAATTAAATAATGATTCAAACAAAGTCTCTCTTTTTTTTCTTTTTTTCTTTTTTTTTATGAGTTAGAGAATAATTTTATTACCTTAACATAGATTAAGCTTTATATGTGTTTCTTAGTGTCTATTTAGCACAATGGTTTGAGACTGCACTTCTGAAAAATTATTACTTTTTTAAACTATACTTTTCAATGGTTAATTATACTTTATCACCTTGAAGGCCTGAACTTTAACTTATTTTTAAATGTCTCTCTGAATTTTGAACAATTTACCCCCCTTTTCACATAATTCATTTTTAAAAAGTTAGAAAATAAGTTATACCAATACAAAATTCTTATTCAAAGTAATCAAATTTAGATTTCAATTATTTGATACAAGTCATTATCCGAAGATTCCATTTCAATCTATATGAGAAAGATTTTATGATGGAGACTACCGCATTTAATTTAATGGTTTTATATATTTGATAGTTACAAACTTACAATAATGAAATAGAGAAGATTTGATTTGTACCCTGGTTCTTCATGCTTTATTATATAGTTTTTTTTTTTTAAAAAAAGATGTTATATTTTTTTCATCTATATATAGCGTACTCCTCCAAGAATTTCAATTATTGGGCCTAGCATTCTTAAATTAAATAAATGACTTAGTCCATTTATATAATTATAATAATCATAATAATGCATTTGTTAATTTAAAAAAAAAAAAAAAAAAAATTAAAAATGTATTTTTTTTTGTGAAATAGTCAAAATCATTTGAAGAAAAACTGTCAAAACTCGATCGTTCTGCTTCTGGTTCTTGTGCCAGTTTTGATCGGTTTTTTATTTTTATTATTTTATACCAATTTTCAATGTGACCTGTTTTAATTTAGCACCAGACTGACCTATGCATCGGTTCACAGTTAACACTTAACACAATCCCAAATGGCCGGTTTGGTTCTCTTTTAAACCATGATCAGATATGAAAATAAAATTGTCTTTTTTTTTCTTTCTTTTTTTAATAACTAGAAAAAATAAAATAAAAATAAAAAATTTGTCACACATACTAATAACTTACATCATATTGAAGAACAACTCTATGATGGGGATCATACCTCAAAAAAACATTGGAGATACCATAACCGGACCCTTTAATGTTCCATAATTAAAACTACATAAAATGAGGGATTAGTGTTTGTCAATTATATACGTTTGAAAATTTTAACTTCCATGTTTTACAATATTCACATAGTTTTTTAATTATGTAACTTGTAATTATTAGGATTTAAATCCATAGTGTGCACTTCTCTGGTTGTTGAAACTTGAACTTTTAAACTGATTACCTTATAGTTTTTGTTTTCTGGAATTGGGTATCAATTAGTGGAAGTATTATTAAAAATAAAATAAAATTAATATAATGTAATTTGGTCTAACCCAGGGATAGGCAAAGAGACTGGGTTAGGAGCGCATAAAAGATGAGCTAATAGCTTAATTTGGGTTGATCCAAATTAATATATATATATATATATATATATATATATATATATATATATTATAGGGTGGGTTAGCCAACTGATGCTTCCATCCATGGTCTAACCTATAAACTTAAAATTTTGAATGAAGTGGTGTCTTAATATATTATATAATGTCCAATTTTGGTGGGTTTTAATTAGATTAATTGGTAAAGTTTCTTGTCGTTGTATAAGAGACTGGGATTCGAATTATGTCTACACAAAAAACCAACTAATTTTTGGTTTGATGGTAAAAATTTATCATTATAGAACAAACGCAATAAGTTCAAATTGTATCCTATCTATTAAAAAAAAAAAAAAAAACTCGCATTTGAAATATTCTTAAGATATTATCTTCTTGAACAAATTTTGAGACAATTGTTAAGCTAAATTTGAGAACAATTGATTACAAGTAACTTCAAGGGGTAATACTATTAGATGGAATCACCCATTGGTGGCACCACACTTATATAGGGGGATTCAAATGAATCCTTGACTTCTTAATTTTATATATTTATTTATTTATCTTTTACTAAATATTTATATAAGTATTGAACCCTCATAAATAAAATATTGAACTTCTGACTTAAGATCTCAATAAACTCAGTTCACTAAACCCCTTAAAAAAAGAGTCAAATAACAATAACAAAAATTAAACTAGACAACAACAACAATAACAACAACAAAAATAATAAAAATTACCTTGAGTTTACCTCCAAACTAGTTTAGAGGAATTTTTCTCTAATCAACTATGTGACGACTCATAAGACTATCTACATTTATTTTTAGTCACATGACCAATTTAATGAGTCATATGATTTGTTTAAATAATACATGTAAATGATCTTATGAGTCACCACATAGTGGGTTGAAGGAAAATTTCTCTAAACTAGTTTGGATGTAAACTTTATCCTCTTTAGCCATCCTAATAAGATTTCATTCAATAATATTAAAAAAAATTAAAAATAAAATAAAATAAATAAAACATAAATTTACTAACCTTAGAGCATTCACATTGGCTTAATTAAAACTCAATTTCAGCTAAAAATACCAAGTATACTTTAAAAAAAGAGAGCCTCATTTGATTATCAATCCATTATACAAAATATAGTTTTGAGCTATAATACTTCTCTAAAAATCGAAAACACTTTAGTTTAGTCAACTCAGTCATTTATTATTTTTCTCGAACCAAACTATCTACTTTATGTCATTTTCGCAAAAATCTTTCTAAAAATCCTCACAGTTTTTCTCAATATTTGAACTCTGTAATATTTGTGATATTGTTTGAAACCTTAAGATTTAGTTTAGTACTTTTGAAAATATAGGATTTAAGTTTTTACATATCCAAATTATAAAATTTAAAATATAATTTTTCTAATAAAAGTAGGCACTCAAAAAAAAAAAAAGAGAAAGAGAAAAAGTCTCTCGATATCATAATCATGTCTAAAGTTTTACTATGCTTTATTGTGATTTTTCCATAATATTTTATGGGCTGTAGGCAACTGATAAAGTTATCTTTTTGTGATATACTTGTACTCGTTTCCTTTTAATATTTTTGGCTATTCTCTTGAGGGAACATTTGGACCCCATTCCTCTCATGGTGAAGGTGCTTCCAATGCCGACCACACAAAGTGGAAAAAGATAACAATTCTAAAAGATTGAAAAGATTTAAAGGTAATCTTGAAGCGGCAGTAATGTCCATTTTCTGAATCTCTATAAACCTTATCTCTCTATTTAATTATTTGATTTGATTGGAGCTAATAATCTCAAGACACATCATTCAAACTTTGTCCTACTCTTCTATAAAAATTATGCTTTTCATGATGCAACTTTAGGAATAGAAATGTCCTTAAATTATATAAGAAACAGTATTGTGCCCGTGTGGTACATAATTTAATAAAGAATAATATATAAATAAAATAAAATATTTTAATAATATAATTAAAATTATTTTAATTTACATTATGAATACACATCATGTAAAACTAAGACTATATTAGATTATGAAATAATTTTTTAAAAATAATGATTTTTTATTTATTTATTAAAACTTTTGATATAATTAAGTTTTCATTAAACCAAGGTTACATTGATGATATGGAACTTATAACTTATTATCAAAATAAGGTATGAAGTTTATAACTTGGCATGAATTATGTTTTCAATATTTTTCATTTATCTGAAGATCCTGTAAGAACTCTTTTGAAACAATTTTGAAAGGATAAGAATTAAAGTGTAAAGACGATTTTGAAACAAATGTTAAAGGTTAAGGACAACGTAAGTGATTTAACCCTTTTTTTATATAAAAAAATAGTAGTAAAATTTTATTTAATTAAACAATTTAATAATTGTAATATACATATGAGTATATAACAAGTCACATTGTAAATTATATTGGGCAATTTGTAATACTTATATTGAGCCACATAGTATAAACATGACATGTACAACTCAACTTTTGATAATAATAATAATAAAATAAAATAAGTTATAGTAGATTCTCTTAAATTTCTTAGAAACTATTGTTTGTAAAATTTTGACCGAAGTAGGTATTTATTATATATATATATATATATATATATTTTACCTTAGAACAATAATGTTAATTATTTGGCTAGATTACAAATTACATATTCTAGATTTGATCAAATTTCAAGTGAGTCCCCTAAATGTATCTATTTTTTCTTTTCAGTCCTCTAACCTTAGTCAAAATTCTAGTTCTCTAACTTTTTATATTTATTTTAGTCATCTTACTTCCATTTCTTTCCAAATTGAACCCTCTAAAATTATAATTTTAATGATTTTTTTTTTCACCAAAACGACTTTGTATATATTTCAGCACTTAAAGACAACCTATTTAACAAAAGTTGACAGAAGGACTGAAAAGAAATGAAATGAAAGTTAGTTGCCTAAAATGAAAGAAAAGTAAAAATTAGAGAGGATTAAAATGAATTTTCACCAAAGTTAAAGGATGTAATTTTTATTTTAATGTATTTATAATGTGCCACATGATATAAGGAGAAAAAATGAATAAAGAAGAAGAATAAGAAGAAGAGAGTTCATCCACGTGGAACAATTATAGCCTGTATAAGGAGAAAAAATGAATAAAGAAGAAGAATAAGAAGAAGAGAGTTCATCCACTTGGAACAATTATAGCCTGTAGGACACAATTTAATTATATAGTATGTAATATGATATGATTTGGACATGAGTTTATATAAAAATAATTTTATTGTAAATGTTTTGGTAACAATATAAAAATGACTGATTATTATATAAATTCATAATTCACATAGAGTGTACCGAAGGTCTCATTATTTCATATAGAAGGACTTTCTGTTTTTATATAGATTTTCATCATAAGTGACTCATTAAATAAAATACTAAAGAAAAGAAAAAATTTAAAAACTCATGATTTTATTTAATAAAAAAAATTAAATTTAGGATTAAATTTGAAATTATTCCAAACTCAAAGAAAATTATTTAATTTATCTAAAGCTGAAACATATAAATTATTGTGAATTAGTTCAAGAAGAGCGTAATCACTTGACGCAAAGAAGATAACTACTTAATGAAATCGTAAATTATAGAATCTAACTTTAATTTTTTAAATATATATTTTAAAAAGTGTTCTATGTCCTAAACTGTCGATAAGGGAAGCATAAACTTGAGGTGGCAAGAAGAAAAAAGGAAAGAAATTTATATTTCCACACCCATATTTGTTATTTCCGCACCAATGGTGCAGAAATAACAAGTATTGGTGTGGAAATAACACCAGCCAAAATACTGTGAAGGATATGATCTCACAATTAAGAGTATGGAAAATTATAAATTAAATCTTATAGTTTTAAAGATTATAAAATTAAACCCTAAGGTTTCAAAAGGTAATAAATTAAACCCTATAGTTTTAAAAATAACAAATTAAAGCATAGGTTTCAAAATGTAATAAATTAAAACCTTAGCCCCATATTAAACTCTAAATAAAATGAGTTGAGGTTTAACTTGTGACTTTTTGAAACATTCGAATTTAATTTGTCACTTTTAAAATCTTTAAAGTTTAATTTCTTATTATTGAAAGTAAGGATAGAACCAAGATTTGAACTTGGTGAAGGATAAAGCATAAAAATAATAATAATAATAATAAATAAATAAATTTCCAAATTAACATCTATTCAATTAACAAA
Organism: Fagus crenata; assembly: GCA_014362285.1. Classification (NCBI taxonomy): domain Eukaryota; kingdom Viridiplantae; phylum Streptophyta; class Magnoliopsida; order Fagales; family Fagaceae; genus Fagus; species Fagus crenata. The sequence goes on from BKZX01033465.1 coordinate 46,158, forward strand.
ATAGCAACGTACTAATATCAATTTCATCGATTTCAGTTTTTCAAAATTTTGCTTCAGGATTTTCAAAAATTGGGATACTAACATTAGACATTGGCAACGATGCATTATTAGTATTGGTGTTTGAATTATTTATATTTTTTCTTTAAAAAAGTTTCAAAATTCTAGTTGACTTTCCCCTCATCTACAAATCAAATAAAACTTATATTGATTATTTTACTATATGTCCAATAGTCTTTTAACTAAAAAATTCATTAGTTTTTCTAATTAACAAAAATGTTTTACGGCCTCACAAACCACAATTTTTTTTTGCTAATATTTGCACAACAATACACAACAAAATTTATATTTGTGATTTATAGTGTTTTGCTAAAACCAATATTTTTACGTGATGTGATGGGTTATATTAATAATTCATTTTACGTTTTACGAGCTCATTGTTAATTTTCGTGAGAAAAAGAGGATATATATATATATATATATACTATTATTATTATTATTTTTTTCCTTATAAAGGGGACTATGGTCCTAACCGGTCTCTACATGGTTCCTCCTTGAATTTGAATCTATGGTTTAAAATTAATTTAACCTTAAAGGCAAGGTCAGTCTTGGGAATTATGACGTCTGGGGCGGCAAAAAAAATTAGACCTTCTATCTTAAAAAAAATTCATTGAAAAATGACTCTACATACGATTTCTGCCACAAAATTACTAATTAAACTTTTATATTTAATATTTTCTAACAAATTTTGTTCAATAGATACTGTGGCTAACTCATTTAATATTTCTTATGACATAATTGAACGTAAGTAAGATTTTTATAATTTTAAATTTGAAAAACTTCTTTCAACGGATGCGATTGTGACAAGTATAGTCAATATTTTATATGCAATAAATACATTTGGAACAATTCAATTTCTTGATAAAATTAAATATATTTGTCGCTGTCTTTTTTTTTTTTTTTTAAATCTCTTGTAAGACTTTTAAGTTTGAAAATAAATCAATACCATCAAGATCAAAAAAATAATCAGGTTTTAAAAAACCTTTAAGATTAACATAATACTTTTTCAAATTATCATAATTTAGTGAAGTTAGTTTCTTCACATTAAATAAATATCAAAAATTGTTTTCATATATATTTGGGTTAGAGAAATAAATTATTATTAGGCTTAATTTAAAGGCTTGTTTTAAATATATGGGCATTTTTAATTTTTGTATATATAAATATATTGAGATCTTTCAATAAGAGACTTAAAAATTTTTGGGATGAGGCCTAATTTTAAAATGAAACCTAGGACGGTCGCCGACCTCGCCCTTACCCAGGACCACCCTTATTTAAAGGACTATATTTTAGTAATTTAACTAAAGTTGGACCTAACTAAAGTTTGAATGTCCATCTTGAAGTATACATTTGTGTGTTTTTTACGTAACTATAAAGGTGTTCGTGGGGATTATCAAAAATAAATAACTAAAGGAGTTGTGGGATTTTACGTTTAACTATAAGGATAATGGCTTTGCTTTTGATTTTTGTTTGTGAGATTATGTATACGTTTTTATTTTTTTATTTTTTTGATAACAGTGTATACGTTTAACTATAAAGATAATGACATTTTTATTATAATATATATATATATATATAATCTTTTTTTGCGTTCGTGGTATTATAAAGTTATTATTATTATTTATCCAAAGAATAATAATAAAGCTAAGGGCGTTGCTTTTGATATATATATATATAATTTCCACACTAACTTTGATGCGTAAATAACAAAAATTGTGTTAAATTGGTATGGAAATATAATTTCCGTTATTAGTATCACAATCATGTTTCTTCGTATCCATTGATCAGTTAATTGCTGGAATCAAGTACTTTATAGACGACAAAAAAAGTGACAATTTTCCCGGATTTCAGGCAACTGTCTCAAGAACAAATCCAAAAAAAAAATGTCCTTAAAAGGGGTCGGCAAAATTTAATACCATTTGAAAATTTTATCAAAGAAAAAAAGTGTCCTCTAAGTTAAAAATGATATCAATATTATTAGATTTACTTAAAATCAATGATACCCATTACAATTTGGAACATGATCACCTTCATTTAAAAATCACTCTATTTATCTATTTTATAGTTCAGATTTTATTTTTTAGATCTAATTGTATATAGACTGTCATGTCATTTAAAATTTAAATAATGTGGTTGACTATATACACTCCTAAATTTATAACATTTAATCCGAACCATGAAATGAACTTTCCCCATTTCATTTCAAATGGAGAGTATCATTGTCTTTACAATTTATCACTCTAATATATTGTGAAAGAAGTATTCCTAAAATTACTCAAATTTAAAATAATTTCATTTTTAAAATAGAGCAATGCTACCAATACAACACTCTTTCACAATAATTTCACAAAAATATTGAGTTAACAAATTTTTATTAATTCTCATCTGGACCGATCATTTACATCACTTTATTTATCATTGTGAAATTCTTATATTTTTAAGCTTTATTGTTTAAAATAAGACAAATGTGATAGTAAAAAAAAAATTGGCAAGAATAAAATGGCATATTCCCCCTTATAATTCAGGGTTATATCTTATCCTTTGGTGGAATTCTTTTCTAACCAAACTTTTTTATTTTATTTTTCTTTCTTATGTCTATCTTAGATTAAGTTAATTAACCAGGGATTTCTATTTCTAAGTGTTGGTGGAGCCTACTAAGCCAAAAAAAATAAAAAGAAAAAGAAAAAAGCCAGCTGGTCTGCCCACTTGCTCTAAGCCACAATTATTTTGAGCATGACATCATGCATGACATCACCCCCTCCCGACAAGCCTGAGATGATCCAACTAACAGATCTCTCCACGTGTCAATATCTCTACCGTCTAAAAGCCCCCCCATGATATTACCACCCAAACCATATATTATCACACAGTACAGCTAATTTGCCCTTCTTCCTAAACTTCCATATTCCCTACTTTTTCATGCACCCTCTCTAGGAGCAATAATACCATTTAGCAAGAGAAATTACAACTAGAAAGAAAACAAATAAAGAGAGAGAGAGAGAGAAAGAGAAAGGGTGAAAATATTTAGAGAGATAAAGGAGAGGGTTATTGAAGGTTTAGTATTAGATTTTGACGTGAATTTGGTCCAAAATGACTAGTATTTTGGATAAGGAGCGTGACAAGTATAACATGATTAATTTTGAAGAGACGGAATTACGACTAGGACTACCCGGAGGAAGTGGAAACGATGGCGAGGCTGCGAAGAATAGTGGGAAAAGAGGGTTTTCGGAAACCGTCGATTTGAAGCTTAATCTTTCATCAAAGGAATCAGGGAAGAAGATTGAAGTTGAGAAGATGAAGGAGAAGAGTGTTGCACCTAGGTCTAATGATCCTGCAAAGCCTCCAGCCAAGTAAGTATTATTCATTACGTACCCTTGTTTTGTTTTGTTTATTTATGAATACGTACCTTTTATATATCTATATATATATATATATATATATATATATATATATATATCCATTCAGATTCTGTAATATTATTGTTTTCTATTCTATTTAATGCTTTGGAGAATGCCAAATTGCTAAGGATTCAAGGAGAGAAAAATGGTTGTAGGAAAAATTTGAGAAAAAGTGGATAAAGAGAATAATAACATGCATGTATGGTCGGAAAGCATTGATGTATTTTTGGTTTTTAAATAGCATAAATTTAAGATTTTGTGTTGAATAAATGCATATATGATTAAAAAATTACTAGATATCTTTGGCTTCCTAGTTGCTTTTAAAATTAGCCCGTGATTGTAATTAGAGTTGTAGGAAATTTTTATTTTTTTATGTTTTGAAATCTTTGAAGCATTATTCTTTTTATTTACCAAGAATATTAAAGTAATTTTTTTATCTCTTAATTTGTCTAATAATTAACGTGAGATTTCAAGGGATTTCATTTATGGAATCGGTCTTTCCTAGTTCCTACTATTTTTTTGTTGAAAGTTTCTACTATTATTATTATTATTATTATATCCATGGAGTACTAGAAGGATATGGAATAACATTTCCGACTTGTGAGCAATTGAGTTGGCCTTTTCAAGGCTTTGGTTGGTTGTCGGGAAGACATAGGAAAAGAACAAAACATTAGGAATCTTTACTTTTCTCAACAACCGAACAATTCAATCTTGAATCAAGGACAAGGGAAAAGATAGGCCACAGCTAAGACACCTAACGCATTATTTAACTATTTTCAAAAGTACTTTAAAAAAACACTAATTTCAAAAGTACACAACTTTGGAAAAGGCTCAAAGGTGGGAAAAAGTCTTACTCCTTAAGAAATTGAATAAAGTAAAAAGGCTTAGTATAATTTCTTAGTAGACAAGGAAAAACAATGACCTACTTTACAAATATAAACAATACTTCCCTAGAAAATAATGTATATATTTATATGCTTTTATTTGTTTGCGTTCTCTATCAAAATTTTATGACATTAACCTAATTTGATTAGATCTAGACTTTTCTTGAATCCTAATTTAACTACTTTAATTTTATATGATTCGGACTCGTTTGGGAGAACTTATTTTTAGTTTATTCAACGTATTTTGTTTATATACATATTTTAAAGATTTTTTTTTTTTTAAAGGTAATATTGTATTTTTCTTCTTTTAAATCCAACAACAACAACAAAAATTAAAAATAAAAGTTAATGATAGGCAATAATATGGGAAATTTGAATTTTCAGGGCACAAGTTGTGGGTTGGCCACCTGTCCGATCATTCCGAAAGAACATCGTGTCCGTCCAAAAGAACAACAACGATGAAGCCGAAAAGGCTAGCAGCAGTGCAGCCTTTGTTAAGGTTAGCATGGATGGTGCACCATATTTACGTAAGGTGGACTTGAAGTTGTACAAGAGCTATCAAGAGCTTTCTGATGCCTTAGGCAAAATGTTCAGTTCCTTTACCATTGGTAATTATCTTGCAATCCCCACTTAATATATGAATTTCACTTTGGCTAATAAAACAACAAGAGGACATCCATTTTATCAAATTTCTTTTCATTTATTTAATATATTTTTTCACCAATGGCTCAAAACTAAAGATGCATGGTGAATTTTGGTTTTGATTGAAGGTAATTGTGGGTCACAAGGAATGAAGGATTTCATGAACGAGAGCAAATTGATAGACCTTTTGAATGGTTCTGAGTACGTGCCTACTTATGAAGACAAGGACGGAGATTGGATGCTAGTAGGCGATGTGCCATGGGAGTAAGTTCTTTGTTACATTGTTCATTAATTATACATGTTATTTTCATCCAACAAAAAAGGCTTAGATTTTATCTTATATTACATACAGATAAGGTTTGATTACAAACCGGTTTGTAATCGGTTTGCTACAACGTACTATATGACAGCTTATAGATCATATGACTAAAGTAGACGTGGATGATCTTATTAGTTGACACGTAGTAGGTTGTAGCAAGCTGGCTACAAACCAATTTGTAACCAAACTCTATCCATTACATATATGATTACTTTACTAATCCTTGTTTTATTTTACAGGATGTTTGTTGATTCATGCAAGCGTTTGCGAATAATGAAAGGCTCTGAAGCAATTGGACTTGGTTAGTAACTTTGATTAACATTTATTAGTAAATAACATTAATATTTATAGTAACCACTACTTAACATTATTATTTTTATACATTTTAAGTGGGATAAGAGAATCGAGCCCTGAATATATCCATTGAAAAATCAAGAGTATAAATTACATAAAAAAAACCATAAACTTTATAAATATCAAATCCCTATAAATTTGTCCATAATATGAATTTAATTCAATTTTTGCAGCACCAAGAGCTGTGGAGAAGTGCAAGAACAGAAGTTGAAGTGGTTTTTTCAGAGCTGTGTCCATGATCTAAAGGAAGCAGACCGGCTCGAGAGGAAGCTGCGAGCACGGAGTTTGAACTTTGAATGTATCTGTACCATGTTGTATTTTTTATTAATATATTTTTTTTCTTTTTATATATATATATATAAGCATATGAGAGACATATTCGAGATTTGTTAGGAAAAAGAAGCAATAATATATAGAAGATGTTTATAAGACTTTGATGCTCATGTTCATGTGTAAGTTTGTTTAATTGTCAAGGGCTTGTCTAATAATAATTGTCAACGTTCTAGTTGTCGTGACTCAAGAGTGTTTTTTTGTCCCCCTTCCAAAATCTTCAATGGCATGTATATATTTTTATGAAGTGTATGATGAGATTCTATGAATTATGTATAATAATTAATGTATTTTGTTGTATTTTATTTGAGTGGTTGAGGAGGCAACTAAGATCTGTGAGCAAAAGTGATAAGGTGGAGCATGGCCATGTGCATAATGTTGGGGGCATTAATTGATTCCAGTACAGTATGTGTTGTCAACCTTTTTCTTTTCTATTTTCCTTTTCTCTTTATAATTTTTTAGATCAAGCTGCACATTTTTTTCTATTTTTTATGTAAAGCTGTAGCTATTTTTATTCATTTTTAATTTCCTCATTTACAATTGGTATAATACAGGTATCCAGATATAGAATTCTTCCATGTGAACAACACATGATAGGTTTTTCCTGTCTCTACAGTCATTACACCTAACCCCTCTTATGTAACAGATTAGAAGCCTATTGCTTATTGTAATGTGATTTATAAATGCATTATTTACTAGTTAAAGTGTTGGCAAATAGATTAAGGGTGTACTTGGGTATTCTATGGTGAGCAATAACCTGCATTTAAAAAATGAAGAAACATTTTTGAAAAAAATAAAACAAATCTCGATAGTACAAGAGAATTTTATTTAATAATAAAAAAAAATGAGTATGTAGTCAGGAAGACATAATGAACCTTACCCCTCAATGTATATTTTATACATAAACCCCATATCAAATTTGTATGTAAATCAACAAAAATCAAAGTTAAAAATAAAAATAATTTTTAAAAAACATTGAAAAAAATATTAATCAAAGAATCAACAAATATGGACCAATGCACTACCTACCCCCAAGGCCCAATCCCTAAAACAATTTTCACAAATAGTTGGCTTAGCCATTTTAATGGCTGAAATAGTTTTAAGCATTATCATACTTTCTGAGTTGGATCAACCACCTTGATTTTTCTTAGATCATGTGATCCAAACATTCAATATGAATGCTCAATTTCAAAGATAATGGAATTGATTGAAGATATGAAATTTAGTGGATAAAGATATGAAATTTAGTGGATCATTTACACCGATTGACACATTTAAAATTACATTCATCATGATCAAAATTTGTAGGACATTGCATTGAGTATTAGTGAATTTTTCATCACCCCATTGTTCATCTTTTTTAGATAGGCCGCTTCTATCTTAATCAATTTTCATGGGATGATCATGGCCATCATTGTGGGAAGATGACTTTGGTGATTTTTCATAAGGACATTAATTTGCTTCATATAGAATTCTCTCCATAATATTTTATTTTATTCATTTAATCTTTGAATGGTGAACTTGTTTGTATTTCAGAAACTTCATCAGATCCAAAGTAGTCCAACCAAGTTGAACCTTCAAGTTGGTTCAATATTACACTGTTAGATCTGTGAAACAAAATCTGAACCATAAAATGGACAAATGGAGAAATTTTCTAATGAAGAGGATCTTATTCCTCAATATTACCACTTTTCCTTTTAACTTGTTTCCACTTGGCTTCATCTTTTTTGAGTTGATTCAATAAAGAGATGTGTTTTCTTTAATACGACCAAAAGATTGTATTAAGTGCAACTTTTAAGAATCTCTGCATTAATTTTCATACTGCCATTATGTTCACCAAAATATGTTTTAAAAAGGAAATATTTTAATGGCATAACTTGGAGGTATAGACATGATGTTTAGTGACTAAATTAATGATTTTAGGCCAAAGTTTATTGGGGTCCTTTAGAATTGGGTTTTAGGCTTAAAAATTTCGAGATTTGCAACATCATTAAGATGATTTTGGGGAAATCATTCGAAAGCCACAAGAACTTTATTTGAGATCTCATGATGTGTTTAATAATTAATATTTTATTGTTATTGGGTTGGAAATTGTAAAGGGGAATGGTGTGAGTTGCATAGGAATTGTTAATATCAGTTAATATAGTTTTATGTGTTAAAGTTGTTGAGTGATTGAGTGAGCGGAAGCAAAAATAATGAAAGCGGAAGCAAAAGGTTTTAATGTGGTTCTGTCTTAGAGACCTTCGTCCACGGGGGAAAGCGTTGACAGTTATATTTTACTATATAATTCCTCGTGTTACAATTGACCCAATGTATGGTTTATATACTAGATAAACCTATACTAGGTCTAGACTAGTTAGGACTAGGTTTGCTTATTTGGTTTGCTTGACCTACAAGTATTGAGTCTTACACTAGATTGGGTCTCATGGGTTAATATATCTCTAACACCCGCTTAAACTTAAGGTGGAACCTTGAGTTTGTGTGATCTTGAATGATATGACCAGTCTGAAAAGCATGCAATACAAATCTTGAAACAATTGCGGATGGTCTTGAGAACTGAATCGAATTGTGTTGGTTAACGGTGGCATCTTTGTGCGGACGCTAAACAGCCAAACCAACCTTGTGTCGATTGACGATGGCATCTTGTGTGGATGCAAAACAATTGATCCGAGCTTGTGTGTCTGTAATTGGTGGCATCAACTGGACAAGTTGTTGGAAGCTAGAAGACATGTGATTGGTGATGTGGCTTTGAAACTTTTGCTAACGAGGCACTGATGACAGACGCCAGGCTGATATGGCAAAATCCTGTGTCGACACGTAGCAGAGAGTGACCACTAATTGATTAGTGCGAGTGTGGTCATAGGGTGATTTGAGATGCATTTGAGTGCATTTGATCTTCTTAATTCTAGATTAACTTTGTATAAAGGCACATCAAAAAACCATTGTGAAAACCCAAAGTGATTGACTCCATCATATGCTGGCTTATGAAAAATAAGGACAATCTTCAAATATCTTGTAAAACATCCAATATTGTTGGTCTTTGGTGTAGCCACGTAAGTCTAGAACTAGGGAAACACTTAGGTCTCGTCACGGGGATCGATGTTGATTTTGATAAAATTTGTATGTTTTGTGGTAAATGTTGTGTCCGTATTGATAAAGTGTATTTATAGTTGTAAAAATAAAATATGTGAATTCGGGTAAAATTTGTGATATTTGTGATAAAGTTAACTTTACTACAAAATTACACATATTTTACAACACCCGATAGACATTTTATCAAAACACACACAAATATTACAATTTTTGACACTTTTGACGGGACGGTTCTGTTGCGGGACCGTAGAATTTTCCCTAGAACTAATGCTAGAGATAATATCACCTTTTAATTATAACCCGAGCTTAAAAGCAGACTAATATTGTTGATATTGTTCAAGCCTCTTGTGGAGCACATCAACTCTTGTGTGTGGGACGCAGGGAGAAACCCAAGGCCAATGTCTCAGCCATAGAAAGCTAAGACCATATGTGAGATATGGAACCAAACTGTTTGTTTAGCACCTTCAAGGATGACACACGACAAATCTAACAAGTTAGAGATAATCACAATACTGTCTCTGTGCATTTGAACATGATTCCATAGGGACACGTGTTGCTAGCAAGAACTTGAGTGAATATGTGCTTGCTATTTGGCGGCGGCAACCTTGTTGATGAACGAGAATTGAGAATTGAGAATTAAGAAACAATTCGTTGCAAGGCTTGGACAAGAATGAACCTATGCTACGGTAGAGCAATTTGCCTGTGATTTTTTTGTTTTTATGTTTGTTTTTTTTTTTTTGGATAGAAGAAAAAGAGAATTTGTGGTAGCAGCAACCTTGATGATGGCAACCACAGAATTAAGTATGTCAAGATTGAATTTAGCTTTGATACCATGTTAAAGTTGCTGAGTGAGCGGAAGCAAAAATAATGAAAGCAAAAGCAAAAGGTTTTAATTTGGTTTGGTCTTGGAGACCTACGTTCACGGAGGAAAGTCCTTGACGGCTATATTTTTATTATATGATTTCTCATGTTACAATGGACCCAATGTAGAATTTATATATTAGAGACATCTATACTAGTTCTAGACTTGTTAGGACTAAGTTTGCTTGTTCTACAAGTATATTGGTTTGCTTGACCTACAAATATTGAGCCCTACACTAGGTTGGGCCTCATGGGCCAATATATCACTAACATTGTGAAAACAGGTTCATTTTTGCTTGGGGCAACTATGTGATTGAGATGGTTGGGCTTTGTTAGGATCTTGTTGGCTAAATTCCTTATCAAATATTCCACATTCAAAATTGCAGATTTCCTTATAATTATGTTGAATTTCAATTTGTAATTACATGGTGACCAAATGAGGAGAACTAAGTTTGTGAAAAAATTCTTCCAAAAGGTTGTTTTTGTGTTTGCCTCTTTGAAGTTTTTGTTACTGTTTCCCATTGCTCTCACCCGCAATTGTTTAAAAGTACATGTTTTAGTCGGGTTAATTTTTCCATCCAGAACTACTTTTTTATTGTTACTGGCCCAATTATAAGTGGAAAATTGTTTATCATTATAATATATCGTTCCCACAGTTATTAGAACTTTTTTCTAAGTATGAAAAGATGTTCTCAATGTTGATATATTGTTTATCGTAATTGGATACATTGTATTAAAGAAATTAAACTAGAGACTACGTTGTATTAAAAGAAATATGTTAGTTAAATTAATTAACTACACTGTTATAATTGTTTTTGGGGGTTGTAAACTTGTTACTTTTTAAAATGTCCTAGATGATTTATAAACATGAGCAATGCTACCGACTTAGCAATTTCACAATAATAATGAGTTTGTAAGTTTTTATTAGTTCTT